>PVLD010003658.1:0-138553 GCA_004027595.1 Dinomys branickii
CCAAATTAGCTTCTCAGGGAAACTTCCTTGATTGTATTACTTAAAGATACACTTTGCACCTGGTATGGTCATGTGCACCCATAATCCCATCACTGTGGGAGGTGGAGACAGGAGGATCACAGGTTCTAGCACAGCCTGGGCAATTTAGCAATTTAGGGAAACCCTAAGTCAAATTAAAATTTTTAAAAAGTTTGTAAAAGACTAGGTATTTAGCTTAATTGAAAGACCTGGGTTTAATCCCAGTACCACAAAAAATATGACATCTCTCCTCTAGAACATTGTCTTGCCCTCTCTCCATCTTCTTCTGAAGATTAATGGATACAGTCAATACGTTGCATCTTACAAATCCTATATATAGTACACCTATCACTTCAAGTTACATATTTATACATAAATTTAGTCATTGTTTGCCTGTCTGTCTGATCAGAATGATAGTTCTCAACCTTACAGAATCAGTCACCGGAATCTCAGATTGCTCATGCCCACCTCAGAGATTTGACCTAAATGATACTAATGGTGCTTGCCAACACACCATTGCGAACAGTCATGCCATAGGGTGCTAGTTTTCATCCAGTTACATCTTCCAGGGAAGATTTCCTAATATCTAGAGATGTTTTATATTGTCACAACTGGAGTGGAGGGAGCTACCCAACACTAAGAATAGGCAGGAGCACCGCTAAACATATTACAGCACATAGGAGAACCCTCTGTTAATGAAGAGTCATCCAGTCCAAAATGTTCTTTATGCTGAAGTTGAGGAATTACACAGCCCAAGAATGCACTCCAACACCATGATGCATCAAGAACTGAAGGACTTATGGATTTTATTTACTAAGCAAGCATTCAAAGATTCTGATTTGTTAGTTAAATCTAGTGTGGGTCTCTTTAATCCTCTTTCCCCAGCAGTAAAATGTGACACAGTGTAGTCACTCAAACTTCTAATTTTTTAAATACCATCTGCCATCCTTCTACATAGTGATTCCTATACCAGGCATCCGTGTATTACAGCGTGAGAAAGAAGAGTTGTGGAGTTTTGTTTGTCGTTTACGTAGCGAACTTGAGATTCCTTCTATTCTAGTTGACTGTTGGCACACTTACTATGAACAAAAAAGTCTGAGGAGAGTTCATATCTTCGCCCCTACCCCCTACTAGTTTGCCTGGTGGGCTGCTCAGATTACGTCCCCACAGTAGGAACCCCCCAAAAGAAACTTTGGGATGCAAGATCTGGCATTTTCTATTTATCTGTTTATGACGAAGTTACATACATGCTCCTGCAACCACCTGTTACACAATTCCCGTTTTGCAAAAGTAAGCCCAAAATATTCTCTCTCTCTCGCTCGCTCTCTTTCTTCCTCTATCCCTCCCTCCCTCCTTTCCTTCTTCTCTCCCCCTCTCTCTCCTTCCTGCAGTCAGATGCTTGAGTGTGGTCCCCATCATTTAGCACAACTGGTGTCTTGAATATACTTGTACTTCCATACCATGTCTCTGGCAAATGATTACTTTAAGACGCTATCTTCCAGGTGCAGCCAATTACCTCTCCTTGCATCATTTTCTAGGGGAATATTAAATTCAGTTCCTCTTATCCTAGCCCAAGGCCAGCAATGGAGCAGTCGATCTCCATAATTCAAACATGTCTGGTATCTTAGATTCAATTGCTCTCTTTAAGACAGGTATTTAATGAAGAACTGGTGAATGAGAAGTTTAATGGCTAAAGTGAAGACACTCCATCTTACAAATCTCTTTTTACTCATGTGGACTCATCAGCCAGTGTTATTGATTTGCATTTACTGACCAAGCCTTCTATTGTTTTCAGATGTTAGTATCTTCTGCTGGTGCCCTCAGGCTATTAGTTGCAGGATTAAGCTTGCTGTCCTGAAAACTGAAGGCTTCTTTATTGAATTGAGAAAGCTAAAATATCCATGAGAACTTGGAGAATCCAACACATTCAGAAATTGGGGGAAAATATTTCACTAGCTGTCTTCATCTTAAAACAGCAATATACATAATTAAAATCGTCAAAAATGAACATGATTCACTCTTTGAAACATGAAGGTATCTTTTGCTGTCATAAATTTTAAACTAATAATAACATAAAGGGTGTAATTTGTATTCGATAGAATTCACCTGTGTACATGTACTGTACAGTTCAATGATTCTTAGTAAAGTTAGAGGTGTGCAGCTATCACCACTGTCTAACTTGGGGACATTTATATCATCCTAAAAAGAGACCTCAAGTCTTATCGTAGCCCCATTCAGACACTAATATACTTCCTGACTCTATAGATTTGCCTTTGCTGAGAATGCCATATGCATGAATCATATAATGTTATCTTTTGCGTCTAATTACTTTCACTTAGAACAGATTAGTACTTCATTCCTTCTTATTGCCAAATAGTAGTGTTCATTCTGTGGCTATATGACAGCTTCCTCATTCACTCACCAGTTGGTGGACATTTGTTTTACTTGGCTAATTACTACAAATAATACAGATATAAATACTTATGGTGGCTTTATGTGGACATATTTTTCACTTCTGTTAGTCATACAATCCTAGAAGCAGAAATTTTGGATCATATGGGAAATCTGTTTAACATTTTAAGAAAATGGTACACTATTTTCCCATGTCTATACCATATTAAAATCTCACCAGCAACATAAAAGTGTTCCAATTTCTCCTCGTTCTCTGCATTTGTTATTATCCATCTTTGGACTACAACAATGCTTACTTCATTCTTAATGCTGAAAAGTATGAAAAAGTGCTTTCAAGTTTGTATCACAAATATAAAAATACATCCTACATTTATTGAGTCCCTATCTGGTGTAATTTCCTTTAATATAGTATTAATGTTAATATGGGCTACAGGTTTATCTCACCAGTAGAGCACTTGGCTACCATTTGCCTCAAAAGAAAAAAAAGGAAAGTGTTACCCTGTCAGCACAATGAAAACTAATGCATAGTCTATAAATGAAAAAGAAGGCTGAGAAGGATTAAAGATGTACCCATAAATCATGGTGATCGAGTGGCAAAATCTGACTTTGATGTCAGGTATGTGTGCCAGCAAGACTTACACATTTATGTCAAGATACATCTAAATACAAGGATGGGCTTCATCTTAGTAATTATGGCCAATGCACTTCCACTTAAGGTCATAAGTAAGATGACTAAACAAAAAATAAATTCAGTTATTTCTGATAATCACAGATTTGTCTTTGAAAAAGCTATACTAAAATTTAACAGAATAATTTCACCTTGAAATTTTATCTTCAAATGTCAAATCCCACAGTAATAGTTTTCATTCAGGATTTAACCAGCAAGATTTTATGACAATCAAAACTCAAATAAAACATACTTCATATCAATGAAAATGTGGAATGGTTTTTATTAACTGTACTGAATCATTTGCTACCATCTGAAGATGTGAATTCTGACAACTGCTGTTCATGTTCGAGTGCTTGAAAAACATTTATTGCCCATTTCTGGAGTCTCGCCAGTGATTGAAGACTACCGACTTTCATCTGGCTCAGATTCCATCACACAGAGACTCCTGGCAGAATAGTAAGCACAGTTACTGGATGCAACTGCTCCCCAGCTAAAAACAGGTAACTCACCACCTTCTCTGGCTACAACCTCTTAACCACCTACCCACTCTCCTGCCACCCAGTCATGACTCTTTCTGCTGTGTCCTTTGTCACTCAAAAGTCCGTCCTGCCATGTCAAGGCCCACTTGTCTGCCTTGGATTGTCTCTGAACACTGTCTTGAAATGCTTACCATTTCCAACTGGGTACCTTCATTCATTTTTGACTCATTGTTTGACCTTTGGCACACACATAGCTTGCTAACGAATACTTGCTTCCCTGTTTTGTTTTAGAGTATAGTGATTTAGATTCATGGTAGTCAACATATGATTCACAGACTGGTAGCATCAGCATGCTCCAGGAGCTAGATAGAAATTCAGAATTTTAGGCCTCAACCCTGACCCTGATCAGAACCTGCATTTCAGCAATCTCCCTGTGTCACTGGTGGTGAACCTATGGCATGTGTGCCCCAGTGGGGTGTTTGTACCATCAAAAGGTTTGCCATCATTACTCTAGGTGAGTCCCATGTGAAAGAAGATTAATCTTACCATCGACTCCCTGGCCTAACCCATAGATTTGGAACCTCGCATTACTGAGCTGAAAGTCTACTTCTAACAGGAATAGTAGCAGAGGATACTAATCATGCAGAAATTACTGCCTTTTCCTCCCTCTGCATAGGTTTTATTTTTCTCCTTCCAAACATGCTAAGGCAACTCCCTTTTAAGCAACAACAAAATCTTTTAACTCTATTCATCCTGTGAGGAAGAGTGCACTGTTCACATATTTATCTGCTTCTTTTCCTTTGCAGGGTATTAAACATCCCCATCCTGTTGAACACTGGTTCGTCTATCATTTTTTTATCAATAAAATACGAGCAAAGTGATATGGATCATTTCTAAGTAGAAATTTTGAGTCATATGATTCCCCCACCCCTCTTCTTTACCCACCTTTCCTGTAGTGGGAACAGCCTAGATGGAGAAAGCTCTGAACCTGAGTCCAGAGAAGAGAACACAGAGCAGAACCAAAGGGAGAACAGGTGGGTTTGCTGCTAAAAGCCATGGAACTTTGAGGTTGTTTTGTCACAGCAGACTTTAAAATAAGCTTCCTGATATACTTTACCGTTGCTTTTACTTCTTTTTCAATTAAAAGTGTAGGGATAAATACATCTAAAGAGAAGCATCTTACTTAGAGGTATACTTGAATCTGGATTCTCTAGAATTGAAGGTTGTCCTTTCCTCCTTTGCCAAAATGGTTTTAGAATTATTATGCATTTTCTAATTTCCACAGTTCTCCTAGTCTACCTTGCAACATTTGCATTACAGCAGAGACCAGCAAGCACTTTCTGAAAAGATAAAGATATGAAACATTCTATACTTTGCAGCCCACATGGACTCTCCTACATATCCTCATCTTTGCAGTAGTAGTGTGAAGTCAGCCCAAGATACTACATGAGTGACTTTTATTATTGTTGCTATGGTGTAAATGTGTCTCCCAAAATCCACATATTCATGTGTTTGGAACTCGATCCCTATTGCAACAGTGAGGCCTTTGGGGAGAAGTGTAAGTCAGGGGTGCTCTCAGCGGATGAATGCCACCGTAGCAAGGGTGGTAAACCTTTTAGAGCTTTCATTGATAACAAGCAGCCTGACGTGGCGCGCATACTATAGGCACACCACCACAGGAGTAAAGAAAGGAACTGTTGGAATGGGTGATCTCTCTATACCCCTCTGTCTCTCTGTCTCCGTCTCTGTCTCTCTCCCTCCTCTTTCTCCTCCTCCTCCTTTTCTCTCTCCCTCCCATCCTGCCTTTCACTTCCATATGTGAGGGCACAGCAAGAAAGCCTTCACCAGATGACATTATCTTTACCTAGAACTATGAGAAGCACATTTCTGTCCTTTACAAATTACCCCATCTTAGGCATTCTATAACAATAGAAAATGAACAGCTGTATTCCAATAAGATTTTCTCAGTTCAACATTCAAAATTTAGAGCTTTTTAGTTACTGATTTTAGTTACTGATTTAATCTTTATAACAAACCTATGAGGTGATTCTGTGTTTTTAGGAGTATGTGTTCGCAGTACGTGAATATATTTATTGTGAGGAATTGGTATGTCTACCTAAAACACCTTAACTCTCTTTTAGCCCTCCCCTCTCCCACCATCTCTTCGTCCCCTTCCCTTTTGCAAAAGTCCTATATCCCTGGTTCCTATTATCTATCTTTCATTTTTCTCTTTATTTAAACCTTGGGTTTCTCATATAAGAAAAAACATGCAACAGTTAAGCCTCTTTGTCTGATTTATTTCGCCTAACATAGTCTCAAGGTACATCCATTTTCCTACAAATGACTCAAACTGATTCCTCTTTATGGTCATTCTTAACTCATTCCACATACTAATCTTTCTAAATTAAGATATGCATCAAATAAAAACCACAGAAATTTCACCTGCAAGGGGATATTTGATATCTTCTGGCACAACCCCATAACTTTATAGATAAAGAAATTGTTACCTAAACTAATTAAAAACTTATGCCAAAAAACCAGAAGTCTAGTTAATTTTATGCATGCCAAAATATTGAGGAAGAAGTATAATGATGCCATTAATTTATGGTGGCAACACACCTAAAAATAAAATGGATCATTAAGTGGATGGATGAATGTATAAAGAAGTAGATGGAAAAAACAAAGACAGTAAAGTGTTATTCATAGTATATAAATGGTAGATATATATTGATATTCCCTATAAAATTACTTTAATGTTTCTCGGTATTTGAAATAAATAAGTTTTAAGGAGAAAATGTATACAAAAGTTAAAGTCTATAAGTTCTGGGTCATAATCAGTTGACTTGGCAATGATAAATTGCACTTCATCAATATCTCATAGAAATTTATCAATAGGGTTTGAAAAACTGGTCTAAATGAGGTCTTTAGACATCAGCTCACATATATTTACGTTCATTCAATATACCCTTTTAGAGCTCCCACTCTATGCAAGACATTGGCTGCTACAGTGAGGATCTGGAGTTCCCTCCAAAGGTTCATTCCATTTTTTAAGCAGTACATGTTTGTAATACACAATGACTATATTCATTGTGGGGAATTGGTATGCATAATTAGAGGTGGTAGAAGCTTTAAGAGGCAGAACCTAGTGGGAAATTTTAGGTGATGTGGACCAAGCCCTCAAAGGGGGTTGTGAGGCACTGGTCTCTTCCTCTTTTTCATTTTTTACTACCCAGCCATGCTGTGCCCCACAACCCCACCACAATGTGCTGGCCTGCTACCAAGCGCCTACAAGCAATGTCTGCCCGGTCATGGTCTGGCATGCATAACTATTAGCCAAAATAAACCTTTTCTCTTCATAAGTTGAGTATCTTAAGTATTTGTAGTAGTAATGGAAAGATGATGACACAGCACTGACACCTTGGTACAAGAGCCAGATACAGATTCTAAAGGGAGATAAATACTTAAGAACACTTAATAGGTTTGAAAGTCTCTAACACATATTGTTAGGTGCTTACTCTTTACCATGTTACAGTTCAGCCTCCTTTCCCATATGATTGCAAGTTTGACACAGAGAGATCGGTACACTGGTCTCAGTGCCTTGAACATCATTCCAACAAATTATCTGCTGTTCTTGAACAGAGGGTTGGGATATAAGAAGGTGTGACTGAGTTAATGACATCCCTTCATTTACATAAACTGCAGGCCCCTACTTATATCCTTCCAGCAGCTGATCAATGGCTGGTGGCAAATGTCTTTGCCCCTGTAAGTGAAAACAGAACCAACAGAGGAAGAGCCAGCTGGCAAGAAGAGGCTTGTATAACAGCTTATGTAACAGTCAATCTTCACTACTCATGGATTTTCCTACTCACAAAAGTTAATCTCTAACCCCCAAAATCAATACTCATGGTATTTTCGTGGGTCACTTGTATAAACACACAAACTCATGAAAAATTTGAGTTGCCAAAGGTGCATGTCAGGTGAGGTAAAAAAGGCAATATTCTGCCTCTTGCTTCAGTAAGATACTGAAAACAAGTATCTTTCTGGTGGTAATTTAAATGCCACAACTTTCACAAACTTTGTTCTCTTATTTGGTGGTTTCATTATTTAAAATGACCCCCAAATAAAATACTACAGTGCTGTTCCGTGCTTGTAAGCACAAGGAGGCCATGATGGGCATTATGGAGAAATATACATGCTACATAAACTTCCTTCAGGCATGAGGTATACTGGTCATTACAATGATAATGAATCAGTGTATTAGATAAGCTATCTATCAGAAACATATATGAAGTCAGGTAATATATTGATCAGTTGATGAAAACATGCCCAGAGTTTCACAGGAACTAAATCTTGTGTTTCATCTAGGGACAGTATTTGCTAATGCAGCATTCTCAGTGACTTTATAGCCCATAACTACCACGGATAACAAGAATTAACTATACAGAAAAGCAGTTTGACATAGTATCAGCAACTATTATGACCAATAGCTTCTTGGGAACCATTACTAAGCTCTTTATAGTACAATCATCCTCAGTTTGTCCTTAAATACATAAGATTCACAGCAAGGGCTGATTATGGAGGTTATAAGTAGGCTGAGGTAGATGTCACAAGCAACAAAGTTCAGTGTAAGCACCAGTGAGAAATCAGATGCTCAATCTCAAAAAAACATTTCTTATGGCCTTCAGGTGACCATAAGGTATAGAAAGTCATGCTACATATAGTAGATACAAACATAGCTATGATGATCTGAAAGGTTACACTGAAGCCTGATTTTCTTTTTTAAACAACCTTGTAGGACATCCTGAGCTAAGACAATCAATCATGGAAACAGATGGGATACAGAATGTGCTGCTCTGTTGCAATTAGTACAAGGGGGTATGGATAAAGCAAAACTCATTATGCTGAAAAGCAGAAGCAGTATAAGCAGCAAAAGACCTTGTGGTCAACCACAGCTGTAAACTCAAGGACAGATGCACCATTCCTGAAGCAGAAAAAAAGCCAAAAATGATAGATAAACTCATTCCAGGTCAGTTGCAGATGCTCAGCCCCCAAAAGGATGAGCACTGAGGAATATTCATACATGAACTGAGAAGTCACCTCCACAGAATGTTCTATTGATGGCTCAGCAGTAGTCACCTGGCCTTGTGTTAAAGAACAATTTTAAAGAAAGGGTATTTGTATTTGGTGTGTTAAAGGTGTACAGCACAGAGGACTAGAGATTCGTTGATACTATATATATGAGTAAGATTTACAGCCCCAAAGGATTGAGGGTGGTTCTGAAATTCTGCTTGGCCAAGCAGCTCATTTACAGTTTAAGTGACAGTGGTGCGTCCTTGATCTACCTACACATAGGCCAGCTCTAAATCTCAAGTGAAACATATGACCCTGCCACTCTGTGATCTATAGATACAGAACATGTCACCTAAGTGGAACTAGGAAACCCAGACTCTCTGGCTCTAACCAAAAAGCCCTGAATCAAAGATTGTGTCTTCATAATATTTCCACATGATTAACACTCTAATAATGGAGTAGCAATGGCCTACAATTAGGATTATGGGTCACCAGGATGGGTGTGAGAAAACGTGCCCTGTTGTGTGGGACCTCTCAGGTTCAGGTGCGTCTATTTATCCCAAGACCACAGCAAGGGCATCTTCCCAGCTACAAGACATGCGACTTAGGGACCACTGGGAATACTGCACCCTGAACTCACTTCCAAGGCTTTGGTTTAAAGGCATTTCTCGTTACATGTGTTCCCTACATAAGAAAAGTAGGATAGAAACACAAGGACTCATGGGAAACTAAGACTTTGAAGCACATTTTTTCCTCCATACAGAGTCTTTCAATCTAGGAAATAGTGGCTGAAGGAATCCATTTGAAGCTGAGCAGAACAGAACACCATTCCTTGGGGGCCTATAGCATATGATTTATTCTATCGTCACCAAGCCTTTCAAAGTCAGGGGCAGCAGCTCTAGAGCAAAGCTTCTCAAACTTCATGTCTTGATTAATTTTCTCTCATTGCTGAGACAAAATACCTGACACCCAAAATTAAAGAAGGAAAGGTTTATTTAGCTTACATTTTGTAAGCTCCAAGGCAGAGTGGCACATGGCAGAGGGCAACAGTTCACGGTAGCAGAAGACAGCGAGAACAGCAAGAGCATAAAGATGTGGGTAGCCTCTTTTCCTCCTTTATACTGTATGCAGGCTGTCTGCCCACACCCACACCATCTCAGTGCCCTCCTCTTGCACAGGTTCAGGGTTAGTACAAAAAACATCCTAGAGTAGGAAGGGCATGTCCTTTCTGGCTGAGGATATAAAACTGCTGAATCACTTAGCAGAGCCTCTAGACTCCAAGTTGATACAATGTATCAACCATAACAATGTCAAAACCACCTTCGGAGTTTATGAAGCAGATTCCTGGATCCTACCCTTGGGTTATCTAAAGTTCCACAGGAACAGCATCCATGTTTAGAAATGCAGAAACTCAGGCCCCACTCCAAAGTCATGGAGTTGCAGTGTGTACTTTACCAAGATGTGCTGATGAGCTGATTTTACAATAAAATTTGAGAAGCACAGCTATAAGAGAATTTGAGGCACAGAGCAGCTAATTAGCTTGTCCAAGGCAGGCCAGCAAGAAGATTCCACAACCAGCACACTAAAAAAGATGTTAAGTTACTTTTTATCTTATCTTTTCTTCCCAGGAAATTATATTTTAAAAAACTATATATATATATATATATATATATATATATATATATATATATATAGCAAAGGGTGTTACACCCAGAATGACTCTGTACACTGGGTAGAACGTGCCTTTTAATCTGTGTGCAGCTCAGCTTCCTCCTGTGATGAGGAGGATGACAATCAGCACTCCATCTCATACGGAGGTCAAGCCTGCACCTGCCCTCTGCACACTGTAGAGGCACAGGATAAACACAGTGAACTAAGGGATGGTAATCACTCAAAATAATTCATTAATTCTCACAATATCCTTGTGAAATACAAGAATTTGAGTCTGAATTAATTTTTAGCAACTGTTAAAAGGGAGCATGCCAAGATTCTATTCTTGTTCTTCAGGTGGGTGGAGGGGGTTTTCTGTGGCAGAGAACTGACTCTCAAGCAGGGAAAGGGAATGCCAAACCTCTCTGAGGACTTGCAAGAGAAAGAAACAAAAGGAGAGGGACTATTCCTAAATGCACTCAAGTGCAGCAATGACTGATGGATCATTGCCAAGTTGGGCACACAGTTAGGTTAGATTTTCGAGCTTCCTTGTGATTTAATTTCAGAGGATGAGATGTGAGCAGAAGCCATGCCCCATAAAAACTTCCCATGCATGATTCCCTCTCTCTTGCTCCATCTGCCAACTGATGTCAGTACTTAGAGGAACCTAGCAAACCATACAGGGATCATGGCAGAGACTTTGTCATCCTAGGTCCTTGAATGACTGCAAAGAATAATCCTCATCTACCGCTCCTCCCCAGCCCACATTATCACCTTCTAATGCTACCTACATATTAGAAAGATTCATTTTTATAAGCCAATGGAATATGAGGATTTTCTGATATCCCAGATAGTGCTATCTGGCCTTTTATAAGCAATCAACGTTCTATTTATTCATTAATCTCACTTATGGTACACTAAATATGTCCCTCAGATTGTTGCAAATTCCCCTGAACAAAGATTCCATGTAGGTTAAGACAAAATATCCTTAAAAAGATTAAGAGAGATTTCATCCTCATACACACGTTGATGTGTTTGTCTTTTTCCTAATTCCTGAGACTAGTCACACTAAATAAATGAGAGTTTTGCTTGTAAAACACACAGGAAAAAACATTTTACAAAAATGATGAAGGAGTTTGTGAAGGTGTTGTTCATTCTGAGTTCATTAGACTTCTAAGACCAAATCAGAGTCAGAAGTGAAGTAAAATGGCTCCAGAATAAAGCCTCCAGGCTTAACAATTTTGCTAAAACAGACCCTGGGTTCAGGGAAAAATAAGAATGTTAGAGTGCTAACTCACTGAGAGGGAGAGTCCAGGTCCTAAGGATCTGGGTGTATTGGTTTGAATTTCACTAAAATATACTCTGATAAAGTTTGTTATGGTTTCTGTCTACATGTCTGCCCCAAAGCCTCATGTGCTCAAAGCTAGGGCTTTTAGAAGGAGATTGAATTCTGAAGGCAGTATAAATGACATCTTTTTAAGAGATGGGGCTTGGTTGAAAGAGATGGGTCACTGGGGGCATGGCTTCAAGGGTATATGTCCCTGCCCAGGTGCCTCCCTTCACACTTTGTTCTTGCTTTGTTTCCATTAGTTTCTATACCTCTATTTCTCCCTCTTGGAATGGAAATACTGACCCTGGGCCATTATACAGCAAGAATGTTTGACTTACTTTTGATTTTTACAGAGACTCATAGATAAGAGTTTGCCTTAAGTCTCAGAGTGGACTTTGAAACTTGAACTTCCCAGGAATGCTGGTTGTTAAATTTTGGCAACTCTTAGCAATGAACTAAAGTATTTTGCATAAAGAGATGCACATGAGTCTTTTGAGGGTCAGGCTGTTATGGTTTATATCTAGATATCTCCCTAGAGCCTCACGCGCACGTAGGCAAGGATTTGGGGAGGTGATTGGAATATGAGGTCAGTATGGGGTCTTGCTATTGGGAGGTGGGGTCTAATCTGAGGAGACAGATCATTCAGGGTGTAGCCCGGAAGGTTTTATCTAGTTCTGGGCTTTGCCCTTTGCTCTCTGGTTCCTAGGTGCTGCAAAAGGAGCTACTCTCCTCCACCATGTGCCTTTGCCAGGCTGTTTATTCTTTGCATCCTGCTGACCATGGACTGAAATATGAGCCAAAAGAAACCTTTATTCCTTTCAGTTGTGGACATCAGGGGCTGTGTCTCTGCCACGAGAAAGTGACCAAGATGAACTTGAGAAGACTCAATTTGGATATATTCACCACATTTTACTGGTTACAGATATGCCACACTTGATGTGTTCATGATCATGCAGTCCAATTAACATTTCAAATCTTCAGGACCCCAAAACTTCTTGTTTGTCACATTTCACAAAGCATTCTGTTCTGTCTAGTCATTCCATCTTTAGGTAATTTTTGCTGCCAGTTTTCTCTACTATAAACACATTCTATGTGAGCCTGGAAATCAGCAACTTGGAAATTTGAAACCAAGAGAGAAATTCTGAGACATAGGCATATTAGTCTCAGGTGTGGAAAAATATAACCCTAGAGCCATATCAGTTGCCCTTTCCTTTGCCTTTACGAGCAAGGAAGACTATAAACCAAAGAAAACTGCTCCCAAAGCATTGTGCCACCGACCTTGCCATGTAAGGTAAAGAAAAGCAAGGAAACTCCTGGTCCTTTGTTCTGGATGCACACATTTGACAGGCATTCAGAACCTCAGCAGATCTCCTGGCAAGAGCAGAGAAGAGCAAAGTCCTCCTCCCTATTGGGTATGGGTAATGCCTCCTGGCAAAAATCTCAAGCACATTCATCTCTCCCTAGGCCTGTCTATGGCTGGTGTGTGTCTGCAGAACAGATGGGAGAGTCTGCTTGCCTGACTGCAGTTGTTTTATCTCACACAATAAACATTCACTGAGGTTTTGAGTGTGCCAGACCTTCTGCAGAGAGATGTTTCATTGGTGTGTGTGTGTGTGTGTGTGTGTGTGTGTGTGAGAGAGAGAGAGAGAGAAACTGAGTCTGTTGTTCACCTGTCCTAAGATACAAGTGCTGTGTGTATCTATTACCAAAAAAATCACCAAAACTGCAGGTAAATTGCAAAAAGGAACAGACAACCAAGAGTACAACTGGATGACTTTGTCACAAGGGAAGCATCATGCTCTGGCTTAGTGCTTCTCAGACTTGGCTATGCTGAGAAATACCCTGGGGATCTTCCTCCTTTTCAGATTCTGATTCAGCAGATCCAGGGTTGAGCCCCGGATTCTCCATTTCTAGTAAGCCTCCACATGATGCTGATGCTCACCTGAAAACCAGTAGTAAAAGAGTAGTAAAAGCTTTATCCAATTTCCATGTTTATCTCCTACTTTAGTTTGAAGTTATGCTGGCAGACAGAAAGTATATGTTTGATTCATATCTATATGTGACTATAAGGGAAATAAGAGTGGAACTCACTTTATAACTGGCCTACAATATACCAGGTATTTTGCCTGAGCAAATTCGACTCACTCTCACAAGTAAGTACTGTTACCTCTCTTTCACAAGTTAGAAAACTTAAATTTAAAGCAAAATAAAAAATGTGCAACTGAAACAAATAGACATTTCTCAGAGGAAGTACCAATGGCCAATAAGTATATGAAAAAATGTTAAACATCATTGGCCATCAGAGAAACGTAAATTAAATCAATACTGAGATTCCATTTCACTTCAGAAATAATGGCTATCATCAGAAAATCAAATAATAACAAATGTTGGTGAGATTTCAGAGAAAAAGGAACCCATCTATATTGTTGGTGGGAATGTACACTAGTACAATCACTATGGAAATTAGTATGGAGATCTCCCAAAAACTACAAATAGAAATATCATTTGACCCAGGTAATCCCCATCCAGATATCTTTCTGAAAGAGTTAAAGGTAACATATTACAGTGATATAGGCAAACCCATGTTTATAGAAGCACAACTTATAACAGCTAAATCTTGGAAGTGGCCTCCTGTATGTCCATCCTCACATGAATGGATAGAGAAAATTTCATATCTACACACAATGGTGTACTACTTCACCAAAAAGAAGGACAAAATTGAGTCTTTTGTGGGAAAAATGGATGCACTTTGAGACCATAACACTAAGTGAAATAAATCAGGTGCACAAGCTTAAATATGACATGGTTTATCTTATACAAGAACCCCACAATATAAATTAAAAAGATAGATAATAGGAAGTAGGAAATAGAGAGAAAGACATTTTTAAAAATGAGAATTGGACAGAGATGGAAGAAGGGGGTAATATAGGGGAGGAGAAGAAGATAAAAAGGAGTTAATGTGTGTCATATACATGTACCCTTTCTCCAAAAGAAATGTAATCTTTCTATGTACCACAAACATGTATTAATATAAAATACGAATTGAGAAAAGAACCAAAGCAATGAAGTAACTTCTCAGAAGTCCTACAGTTAGTATTAAAGGCAATGTGTGAAATTTAGTCTCCCATCTTTAAAACTCATGTTCTAACTAGTCCACTAAGGTGTCTCTTTATGTTCTTATGTTGCCCCTAGTCTGGGATAGGTAGTTTTATGTGTCACAGATTTAGAAGTAGAAGTTGTCCTCATGTGGCCCTTAACACTCAGTAAAACCTAATATGTGATGTTTTCTACTCAGAACCATTGCTCAATGAATTGAATTTTTATAGTATTGGCCAACAATAAAACCTCCTGGTAGTGTTGAAAAAAATTGAATTAGTTGTTTTATTCTTTTGCAATGAACTGACAGCAATGAATTGGCATCAATATATTAAAGGTGATGGATTTTTGTCATATCTAAGAAAAGAAATAATAATGATAAAGGCCAAGGGTAAAATACCTTCCATTATAAGAATAAATACTATGTGGACTGTTTATCAAGAGGCCTTTGGCTTAGCCCAGGTGTCTCCAGAAAAGAAACATATGACTATCGTTACATAGTCCAGCCAAGTATTCAAAATATATTGGATTTCATGGTTAAAGAATTATGTTTATTGTTTTCTCTAATCCATTTTACTTCACAAAATAGTGATATATCATTTTTAACTTCTCAGAAGAAAAAAGGGTCAGAAACTTAAGAAATAAAGTACATGTTAAAGAAAGTGTGTACAAAGTGGGTTCTTAACCTATGAAAGGATGTGAGGCCCACTCTTTAAGCTCAGGAAACTGTGACCTCGAAAAAGTACCCATGATTTCTCAAGAGAACTATTATTTTACAAAATTTCCACAATAACAATGAATAATAGCCTGCCAAAGAATATAAATAGAAAAGGATTTAATATATATTCCTTAGTTATGAGATTATTGGCCAAGGGAGTCTTGTGCTAATAAGATCACTCCCTCAGCCCCCAAATCAAATTCTCCACAAAATAATATTCACATTACTCACCCTTATAAAGAAAGAATATATTCCTCTGTAATTTACAGCCCAATTGGCATTTATTTTTCTATAAGAGAAATAAAGAAATCAAAATGATAAAATAATACTATTTTGAAGTAGCTTTTAATGTGCTGATCTAACTATAGCTTTGAATTTATAATAGGAGAGTTCCCATGTTTTATATCTAAATGCAATGAATCGCTGATAAGAACTAAGAACGAAAGTATCCTGAATCATTTCCCATCATTTGCTTATTTCCATAATGGTAGCCAGTCTTAGGAGGCAGTTCTCCATATTTCCCCTCCCTACTTTACCCCTTACTCTCAGAAATAGTGCTCAAAAGAAAATAGAACACACAAAAATGAAGAATTCTTAATGCATCATTGACCTTCTGAAGCACAAAAACAGGCTGCATTAATTAAAAAAGCATTCAGAAATATATTTTCTGTTGTCTCATTATGAAAACTAAAAATAGGTTATTTGTCAATAGATTCTTTCACATTTAATTCTATAAAGAATGAAGGGTACAAAATTCATAAAATGCATGTGTTAATGAATAAGCACACGATCACTGTTAAAATTTGTATATTTACACTTTCTAAATCTATTGCATGGTCATCATCATTCACATATAAACACCTCTTATTTATAGTTGTGAAATGTTTGTTAATTACTTCATTAATGGTAAGCCATATCATTAGTTTTTTGCTGTTATATTAGAGATATTTTTAAAAATTATTAGGATTAGAACTGTATAATGAATTTGCCATCTGCTGGTCTAATGTTTATACTCATGTAAAGTGTTAAATGTGCAGGGAAGTGTTCAATTTTTACGTAAGAGGTTGCTATAAGTTTGGTTTGATTTTTTCCCTTGAAATCTAGTTCTTGGCATAACCTCATATGGTATTTTACAGTGATCAAAACTGCCACAGACCAGCTAAAATATCCTAAATTTAAACAAGGATTTTCTGATTTTCTATAGCCACTTGGGAACAATCAGAGCAACATTCACGTAAGCAGCAGTTCCGGTGAGTTACAACACAGGGCCATACGCTGTGCCTGAAAACCAAGGTTTGCACGTACACACACTGGTACGCACAATCTATGACAATACAGTCTGTCACTGGGCTATTCCAGATACACCCCTTATATTTCTAGTTGTTGTGTTTAGAAATCTTATGAAATCCTCTGTAACACTCTTAGGTGGACAAAGGAAAATATTCCATGAAACTGCTGAGTTGAGCATATAATAACTCAAGTTCAAGAAAGAAAATAATTATTTTTGTTGTTGATTTTTCTCTTTAAGAGAACCTCCTAAATACTAAAAAAAAAAATTAATTGTATTTCAATTATGATGTCTCCCTGGACTCTCCCCCGACCCAGTGCCCCATTCTTCTCCACAATATTTGCAAACAGCTGCATTGGCATGCGCACTGGGTGTTTATCTTCATAACAGAACAGGAGGCCAGGCACTGTGTAGTTGGTTTATATGTTTTCTCTCTGGTTTCACCCCCTGTGATGTGCAGAAAAGCATAGATGTGCAATAAATAGTAAATGACTTAGAAGTGGCTGTATTGGGTCATCGTTACACCTGTGGGCTTTTGTCTTTACAGTTTTCTTTTCTACTCATGTTAAACTGAAGAAAGTGGTGTAGCAGGAGCAATAGTAATAATAACCCTTGAAATTCCAACAATATATATAATGTATTTATACACATTGCTTCACACATTCTTTTTAAGCTCATAATGAGTTAGAGAACTCAGTTTTTCTCTTTCAGACAAAGGAAATCTAAAAGTGAGAAGATTTTGGTTAATTTTCATATCCAGGTGGCTTGGCTGAGAAGTTTACAAGCAGTATTTGCCACTGGGTCCTTAGGCATCGAGGGTGAAATTGTTATGAAAAGACACCAGCATTCTATTCTGGGATTTTCTGGAAAGAGGAAATGCTCCATACACCTCAACTGAGGAACAAGGGATAGAAGAGTGATAAAGGATTAACTTGGGATTCAGATTGTTAACTATCCAGTTCTGTACCCTCACTGCTTTATTTAATAAACCACAAATAAATGCCAGACCTACCTAGCAATTATAGAGCCCAGTATTTTTATATCCACTGCCTAAGAACTGAGGGTGGTTGGTTTTAGGTGCCCAGATCTGTAATTGTGTAATCAGAATAACAGTAATGAACATTTCATTGCTTTCAAGGCATCTTTCCATTTCATCTTCACAATTTATGAATTAGGTGATAAGTATCCCATTTTACAGATGAGCAAACCAAGCTTCAGAGAAATGAAATAACCCTGAAGAAGGCACTCATCTGTTGAATTGCAGAAACTTAATTCAAAGCACAAGTAGTTTCACTCCGTCCTCAGTCATCATTGCCCATCAGATCCCTGATGCCATTCAGTGAAGACGCTTTTTTTTAAAATCTCAATGAGCCTCAAAGTGAATCTGTAGGATAAATTTTCAGGATCTCTTTGAGTATTTTGATATCTTGTGTAAAAATTTTTTCTTTAAAATTATAAGCATTTTAAAAGCACTTTTTCTATTTGCTCTAAGGACGGAAATAATTTTGTGACTGTCTGGATTTGTGTTTCAATGCCCCAAGCAGTTCCTTCACACTTCTGCAAATTCAGTGAGTAATTCATCACACTCTGTCATGATCTCTTTTACTTGTACAAATCTAAAGAGTGTAAGCCAAAAAGAGTGATGTTCTAGTTGCCCCAATAAGGTTAAATATGCAAGAATGGGCTTAAACATTAATACCATTCTGGTTTTGTTGTCTTTGTGTAGGTAAACAAAAATATACTGCGAAAGTCACAATGCTGGACTAGAACTAGAACCATGTTGGAGTAATTTAATGCCTTTGTCAATGCCAATCCTTTAATTGAGTATATTCTATCACACTGCATACTTCTTTATTCAAACATGCACTTAACTCAGCTCGAATAAAACCATAAATTGCTAACTGGCAGGCAGCAAGCCAAATTTAGTGCTCATAAGTATTAGATTTTGTTTCTCCTATTATTTTAAATGTTGATATATAGTGGGCATAAAAAACACTGGATAGTTCATACATATATCCAGACTCACCCAAAAATCTAGGTTTCTAAATCTTCACTTAAATTCAGACATTTATTGTTAGTAGTAGGTGGATTCACCCCCAGGGCAAATCAAGCACCTAGAGACAGAGTAGAGGCTGCTGCCTCTCACATTCCTAAGCCAAGAGCTTTTACTTTGCATCATGACTATTTCCTCTCTTAACTCCTGATGGTGTTGGAATGCTCCAACCACCACATGAAATGTTCTTTGTTTAATCTTACTTTCTGGAGGTTAATTCTAATATTATTAAATAATTTATTTGTTTTTTGTTTAATAATATGGGTATCTCTGATTTTCAATGGATTCATTACAGGATACCCTAACAGGCCACACCACTTTCTCCTTCACCAACAGTTTGTAACTTTTCAGTGCACTTGTCAGGTTAGTTTCTGACAGTTATCAGATCATCTGGTTTATCTCGGTTGACAACCCTCTTTCTGGAGTTAGACCTCAGGGGCTCCATGGTAAGCAAAATTTTGGTCTCTGTATCTTTCACCCTGATGTCACTCCAGGATTATCTTGCATGGCAAGAAGAACTTTTCTGATGGAATTAAGATGACCAATTAGTTGATCTTAAACTGGAAGGATTATTCTGGATTATCTGTATGGGTCTAATATAATTTTATGAACTTATTAAAAGCATAGAATTTTTTCTGGCTACAAGTAGAAAAAAAATGGGAAAGCAGGAAGTCAGAGAGATTTGAAGTATGAGGTCCTGGCCCACCAGTGCTGGCTTTGAAGATGCTGGGGCCATAAACCAAGGAGATGCCTCTCACAGTCAAAAACAAGCTCCACCTTCAGCCGCAAAGAAATGAGGACCTTGGGCCTATATCCACATGTAACAGAATTCTGACAATGACTTGAATGAGCTTGGAAGAAAATGCTCCTGCAGAACCTCTAGATAAAAACTTAAGGTGCTTAATCTCTTCAGTTAGGGCCTATAAGGCCTTAAGCAGCTAAACCTGCCTGGACTTCTGACCTATAAAAAATGAGATAATGAATTTGTAATCCTTGAAGCTACTAACTTCCCGCTAACTTCTTCAGGTAATGACAGAAAACCAGTACAGGCCCCATGGCAACTGGAGACCCTAATCAGCAGTATCAGAGAGACTCAGGATGCTTCTTCATTCACAGCAATCATTGTTTCCTGTTTGGGGTTCATCACTTGTTTTTAAGCTGGTCAGAATGAACTGGAGTCTGTATGAGTTTTCTATCACTGTTGCAACAAATTAACACAAACAGAAAATAAAAAGGCAAAATTGGTTCTGAGAAATTAAAAAGTAGCGAGTAAACCATATGGAAATTAAACCTCTTCAATTTAAATTTTTCAGCATCATCTCTTTAAAAAACTGATGTGTGAGGCAAGAAAAAGCTATATATCCTTATTTGACTTTATTTATTTATCAAAAGAATCATTTAATTACCATTGTAACAGTTAAATGTTTAGTTCAGGTTTAGAATTACAGCCACTGTGTTTTCTCTCCATGGTGGCCACCCTCACACTGCAGGGTGCACTTCTTTTCTTACTTTTACTTGGCCCAAATTCACTCTGCAGAGTCTGTTTCTTTTCCCACCTTTAATAAAACTTGGATACCATTAAAAATAAAATAAAATAAAACAAAACAATATGCAGAGCATCTTCATCTTCTTTTGCCAAAGTTTGTTTTTCAAATAATATTAGGTGTGGAGTTCAGGTGTTGCTGAGGCAGGTAGGGCCTCTACTGAGGAATAGAGAACCACAGTTAAGAAGAATCCAAATTGCAATTTGCAGATTTTAGTCCTGCAAATATTGCCCAAGTCAGTTCATCTTGTCCTGTTTCCTAGAATATGGGCTTACTAGGAGTGAGGGATAAATAAAAAAATAGAGATCAAGCTTTTATCCCAGAGTCTGGCCCATAGCAGGAACTCAGTAAGTTTTATTTAACATGATTTTAACCATTATTCTGTTCTTCACCATGCTTGTGAAGATGGGTACATAGCTTTCACCATGCTTATTAGCTGAACTCAGGACATTATTATTTGCCTGTCTGCTATGTTTGTATCAAGTTGTAAAAACTGCCTATCTGAAAAAAGATCATTCTAGTGACTAGAGTTCTACATGAACCTTTTAGAGATTGAGTGCCCATCCTGGAAGCCAAAATCCACTTATTTATTACAAACTGCCAACACTGCAATTAAACCTGAATATCTGATTCTAAGATGCTGGGAGGACTTGGCTCCCATGCAGACAGAGAGGGCCATGTGAGCTTGCTGTGCATGGCACATATGCCATAGGTTCTAGAGCATGGCTGTAGGAACGCACAGACGTTTTATGAATTCTCATTCTTCTATTGCTTGTATATTTATTTGTTAATATAGGGAAAACTAAGGAAAAAATGTTAAGGTTCTTGATGCAGTTTTGAAATAATACATGTAAAACCCACCAAGTAAAAAAGGCAAGGGAATGTGGTAACTAAGGCCTTAGAGTGGCCCAACTTTAGAGCAAAACTCAAGCAGTCTATTTTGCTCTGTTAAGAATGATGATGAAAGGCAATAAAAAGGAGAAGGGATAAGACAGGGGGAGAAAGAGTGGGGAGAAACAGGAAGTAAATAAGGAAAAACAAAGAAGTGAAGAGCTGGGTGTGGTAGCACAAGCCTGTAATCTCAGGGCTCAGGAGGCTGAGGCAGGAGGAGAAGGGGATGAAACAAGTCAAATGTGTTATGTACAGCTGCCAACTCCCCATGAGGATTGCAATCATTATCTATGGCAAACATGTTCTAATTAAAAGAGACTAAAACAAATACAATTCTAATATCTAAAATATGCTTTTTTTTTCCTTCCAGGGCTGAACATTGAACACAGGGCCTTCACACTGCTATATAACCACAGTTTTTTCTTTTTTTTAATAGGGTCTCACTAAGTCATTAAGTTACTCATTCAGTGTTTGAATTTATAGTCTTCCTTCTCTGCCTTCCAGAATGCTGGGATTACAGTGTATGCCCAGCTTTAATTTCTTAATTATATTTGTAGGTTACGTTTTTCACTATATGTACTATTGGCAAAAAACCACAACCTTTCAAGATTATAAGTACTTACATTTGCATGTTTATAGAGTAGAACTTCAATCTTATTTCCATGAAAGCACACAGTGTTTGAAATTTGGCAAAAGTGAAATTCCATAATCTCATATTTTAACATGGGATTCAACAGGCATATTTCTCAGCCCATAGGAGACTTCTATCTTTTCCTTTTAGCATTGAATTGTGAGTTATCACACAAGGTGTACGTCTGTTCTTTTTCACTGTTGCCCAACCTCCCAGTGTTAGGTTGTTTGAGGCTTGTTTCATTACAATAATATGTAACATGCAGAAAATTCATTTAAAATAGTGATATTAATAATTTATGCACAAATCTATCATATGTGAGAGAGGATATTGGCCTGCCACTGGGGGTTGCAATGGGGATGGACAGAGGCCAATAGATGTAAAAAGAATAAAAGCTCAAAAATATTGATGAATTGGTATGGATACAGCATTGGCCAATCGGAACAAATACAGACTATAAACCTGACATTGGCAAGATACCTGTATGAATCAGGCAACTATCCATCTGGAACACAAAGTCATCATAAAGAATTAAGAGATATACTGAGGTAATGGAATAAACCTAAATTTCTGGACTAAGTAATTGGCTGTATGGGGCTGTCATTTCCTAAAGTGAGAAAGAATGAAATGGAATAAATCCTACTATGTTGCTCATAGTGAGAATATCCACATTAATTTAGATGTGCTTATTAAATATCCAAATGGAGAAGTTAAGTAGAGTAGGTGTTTCTGAGGCTCAGAGGCCAGAGGCCAGGTATGGACTAGAGACATTAAGTCAGCATCTGGGTAAAATACGAAATTACCCAAAGTTGGGGAGGGAGAGAGGAAGAAGAAGATATAAGAAGAGGGACCAGGATAAGTTTAAAGAAATCCAAATTTTATATAGAGATGAGGTGCAGGAGGTGGCAGTTGAGTAAAACAGAAACCTAAAGGAGAAAATTGGAAGTTTTCACAGGAGCGACCCAAATCACTGTTGCCAAGAGAGGATACCAGAAAATTATTTAAATTCTCCAAAAATTTGAGTGAGAATATAGCTCTGTATTTGATCACATAGTGGTCACTGAAGATTGCAACAGAAGTTGTCCCCATAGGTGGTTGCGGTAGGCACCACACTGGGAAGGACAATGTAGTGCAGAAGAGGTAGAAGTAGAGGTACAGGCAGCATAGGCAGGCAAGCCACAGTGGAAATGTGACAGTGACACAGAGCAGAGAAATGAGGTGGGGAATGCTGAGAAGTACCGTATTCAGAGGTGGTTTTCAAGATGGAAGACATTAAGATATAGCACCATGCAATCTTCAGGACAACTCCATGATTTAGGGATATTAAAGAATTGTGTCAAATTCTCATATCACATAAAAAGCAGAGTTGAAAACTAAACCTGGTCTCCCTCATTCCAAAATTCTGGAAAAGATGGACACTTACTATATTTTATTGTATTTATTTGACCGTGTAACTGTCTCCCTCATTTAAAACATTTTATTTTGACTTGATAAATAATAATTGTATATACCATGGGACTCATTTTCTAAGTGCAGGGACTAAGTCTAATTCATCCTTGAATCCCCAGTACCTACTATAACATGTGGATGTTAATTGTGGGTACTTAGTAAATGTGTGTAGCTAAGATGAATAAATGAACCAACTGACAAAGGTCAGATTTTAGCCTTTAAAACAAAAGTATAGAGCTCTCCAGAATAATGTTTTACAGAGCAATAGAAATGCAAGAAGTTGGTCAGCCTTTAAAATACTTAGAAAATGAAAACTTAGAGAAATAGTGACATCTTTAAGGATAAAAACAATAATTAAACTTACATTTTAATTATACTTTGTTCCCATCATTACACTTGTCAAGTTTTTAACCAGAAAACTGCTAAGAACTTGCCCCAGTCTCACAGGGTCTCCAGTCTCTACTGTGATGGGCAGCTTGTTTCTTGCTCTTTTATTTTTCCCTGGATTTAAAATACATACAGGATCCCTACTCCCACAAGGTATCCATTCTCAGATGCTGGCTTCACTGCGGTCTTCCACACAAAACTAGCCTATTTGTATCGAAAGGAAAAGGTGCATTCAATCATTGTGATAGTGTATGCACTTGGTAATAATAATAAATGGAATTTTAAAAAAACAATCATGTGATTGACAGATTCCTCCCAATGCCACATGTTTGGCTGGGATGCCATTTCAGAGCCCTTTTGATACAACGAATAGTTCTTCCCTTAATCATATGATAAGCAGCTTTAACAAGTAGTCTAAGGTTAAAATAATGCAGAATACTAAAATGTTTGAGTGATGTTTGCCCTAAATGTTAGTATCTTAAATTTCTGCTGAATTTCGTTGTGAACTTCTTCCAAAAAACTCCACTGTTCCCACAGTCAGAAAATTTACTCTCTGAAAGTTTGAGCAGCAAACAAAATTTTCAGGTTAACAAAATTGTTCTAGGCTGTAATGTGGAGTAGTTTTCTTTGGCTTGGTTAAGATTAGGTAGAAAAGAAGCTTGGCCCCTATCCATCTGCTAATTACACAGATATTGTTAACAATGACTTGAGCCAAGTCAAATAAAATAAGGACCCTTAAATAGGTTGAATTTGCATTCTGATTATTTGCAGAAAATTTTGAATCCCACAAGTTTTTTCCTTCTTCACTGTAAGGATTACCTACTAGGTCTCTCCCCCGGTAAATCTACAAGCATCAAGTATTTTTTTCCAAAACCAGGATATACTATACAATTTAGCTATTCATTTATGCAAATGATGGTAAACAGAATTATACAGACAGATAATAAACAGCAAATGAGGTTATTTTGTTTCACGCTTTATGTTGTCAGAGTTCTGAGCATGGTTTAGTGTTTTCTATTCATGACTTTATATTACCAAATTACTCCCTGATGGTGTCTCAGATGTGCTTTTGTCTGCAAATGAGAAGGAATAAAATACCAGGACATTAACATTAAATTACAACCGTTAATGGCGTAAATACGAAAATAATTACTGCATCATACCATCAATTGTTATGTGTTCATTACTGAAGTTCTTCTAAAGCCTTCAATTTCTTGTTACAATTATTTTTTTCCTTTATTTTTGTCTGGCTATTTTATAGCCTTGACAATACTTTAGCAACATTCAGCAGTTACACAAGCCATTTAATCCTGCTCAAAGCTTCATTTAAACTTCATTTAGCAGCATTTTATTTCTGTGTATCTGCCTTTTACTCCTTTCTGACACTCAAAAGGTACTTCTGGAGTAGGTACTGGAAAGATGTGTCAATGAAATTACCTAAAGCCAGCAATAAACTTCAGACAGGGTTTCAGGCGTATTAACATCACTCTATAAAATACCTTTATTAAATAATCAAACTTATTGTGCCTCCAACCTCTAAAATTTTAGCTTCAGGTTTTCTCATTTTGCCTTTAAAAATTTAATTTATAATTGTAGAGTTTATCCGGTAAGATGCTTTAAGTCTGGGCTCTAGGTCCTGTTCTGATTCTTCTCCCCCTTCAGCCCTGCCTCGCCTCTTTCTCCTCAGCCCACCTCATCCCTCATCCACGTCCCCCGGTGTTCTTTCTTAGCTGGCAGCAAAGGGACGCTGTACCCAGACACACGCGCTCTGCCGCCTGGCCCTGGGAGAGTCGTCCAAATGCACCCTTTTGTCTGCTCCACTCAGCTACCATCACTTCGCCTCCCGCCTGTCAGCGGAGAGCCTGGAGCCTCCGGGAAACTCGCTCTGCTGTCAAAAGCTGGAGGGGGCTGGGGGCAGGGGGGCGGTGGAGGCGCGGCGGGCGGTCAGCCCGGAGCATCCTCAGCCCCGCGCAGGAGAAAACGCGCGTGCGTGCACACCACACACACACACACACACACACACACACACACACTGGTCTGCTGTCACCTGTTCGCTTTCAAAGCCGCTCTGGCGCTGGGTAAAACTTATTCCTCCCCACCCCCAACCTTAAGCCCACCTCCGGGAGTGCGGGTACAAGAAGACGTCCCGTGTATAGCTTTCTCGAAATATCCAGGAGGAGGGAGAAAGTGCACACTGGGCACACTATCATTACAGGTATTCCTAGTACCAATGCTTTCCTTTTTTTCACCTATCTCCTGCAACCGCACGCAGCCTCTTCCTGACAAGGCGCACCCGCGGAGCTCTCTAACCCCGCCGAGGTCCTGGCGTGGAGCCCCAGCGCGCGCCGTCCGGGTCCCACTGCCCGTCGCCTAGCCCTAGCGTTCTCTCCAACTCTTGCCAAGTGCAGCCTGACACTGCCCATTCCCTCCACTCGGTTAACGCTCCAAACTTTTTCCTGCCCTTTCTGTGGCCCCACAGTCACGCACATCCCAGATGTCCGACGCCCAGGTCCCAAACCCAGACCTTAGCGGGGAATAGGTCGATAATCTCGGCTCCCGTGGGCACTGGACCTCGCGGTGCCCAGCCCTAGCGCGCGCCAGGCCAGCTCGGGACTGGGCCGGCATGAGGAGACAGCGGGGCGTAGCCGGCCGGCAGGTGGAACTTGCCAGCAACTCCCGGGTTCACGCCCTCGGGGCAGCGGGTTTGGCCTGATGAGAACAAAGCTGGAATCTGGGGAGACTGTCAGCCTGGAGACGCTAAGACAATGGCAATAAAGGAAACTTGGAAGAGGACCGCTGCGCAAAGTTGTCTCCGAGTCCGGATGTCCTGGAATGGCTGCAGGCTTGCGCAGCGGACCCCCAAGCCCCCGAGTCCGGCCCCGTCGCGGCACGCCGCAAAGCCCCTGCTAGGCTGCAGGTCCCTGGATGCAATGCAAATGCCCCGAGCACCCGGACGCAGCGCGAGGGCGCCGGGACGCGTGGAGCGCGCACAGCAGCTACCCAGCAAGAAGACCCGCCAGCGCTCTCTCCTGGCTTTACCTTTCCGGGCTGCCCGGGAGTCCGCAGCGCGCCGCTCGCCGGCTGTGCCCTCAGCCCCGCCGCCGCCACTAGCAGACAGCTGGAGCCCGCTCCGCTACGCCCCGCCCCCAGGCGCCAGGCCCCGCCTCCTGGGCGCCTGATTCCGCCTCTCCACGCTGGCTTGCGACCCTGCTGAGCCGGGACCGCCCAGCCCGGCTTCTGTGGAAACTGCTGCGGCGCTGCCCCCGCAGGCTTCACCACCGTTCCTGATGCAGACCAAAGGCCGGGATGTCCCAAGTTGTCAAAGGGCACCCTCTAACAAAGGAAGGCATTGGAAATGACCTCTACAACATGGCCAGCCTGCCTGGGGTTCACGCACCTGCAGGTTTAGTATACCTGGAGCTTCTGAGGCCAACCTCAGAACTACTGAATCTGAATCTCTGGGAGTGGGGCCTAGCAGTGTGTTTTAGCAAAGTCCCAGGTGATTCCAAAGTTGCAGAAGTGTCATTCTAAAGAGAACTCAGTGGCTCATCACACAGGTACAGGTTCTCTCAGACCTGAGACTCAAGAGCCCACTTGGGCAGATGTAACTTGGCAGCGTTCACATAGGAGACTACATTGTCTGCTCCCTGGATGTCATTCATCTTGCTTTATTGACTGCAAAGTCTTTAGAGATAAACAGAGGGGGAACACAATTACTTTTGATCTGACAGCTCTAATGAGCTCAAGGAAGAATTATGTAAACATTATTAAGTGTAATAAACACGTGTCTGGATCAGGCAATCTTCTCTGGAGAAGGGTTGGCAAAAGCCAGCATGAGCCAACATTTTATTCATAATGTCTTTTTAACTTTATGTTGCTTGTGTATAGGCCTTTGGCTTTGCTGTTGCCCGGACGGAAAATCATTACCCCGGTAATGGATGAGCCGGTTCAAAAGTAGAGCCACTGAAATGCTGGGCACTTTCATTCATAAATGCTATGGATCAGAGACAAGGGGAAGCATCTCCTGCCAACGTAGCCATTTTAATTATCGAACTGCTGCCTGGGTTTCTTGTCTCAACTTCTTGAAGCATCACTTGGCTCAAACTATAAAAAATAAATAAAAGCCATTCATCTTACCATTTATTTATTGTGAGTTCCCCTTTGCCTTTTCCTGCCACTCTTTCCACAGCTTCAGATTTGAGTGCTGGGGGAAGGAATGATCGTTTGCCGGAAGGAACACATGCTTTGGCCTCTACTGCTACCTCTGGGAATGGGTCCTAGTTCTGAATCCTTAGTTTGAGTATATTTAGAAGGATGAAGATTGGTGCTTAAGGAAATTTTTTCCAGTCCTACCTCCAGAAAATGGGACTTTAAGGACATGCCCACTATTGCTTGATGTTCCTTCTTCATGGAAAACATCCCAACCACTACCTTGAACTCTTGAAGGACCAAAAGGAAGGCAGTGTTATCAAGATAATCACACTATCAAAAAGTCTGAAACCGTTCAGCTCCCCTCCAAAATTTCATGAGTGCTAAAAAAGACTAGAAATGTACAAGGCTTGTTCTAAAATAGTAAAAAAAAAAAAAAAAAAAAAAGTGAAAGGGAAAAATACCTAGAAAAAGGAGAAAAGAGAGAAGAAGAGGAATGGTGGGAAGGAAGAAGAAGGAAGGAAAGGAATATTAACAGCTACTCCTTAGACCTGCGACATTAATCCAAAACAATAAACCAAAAGAGAGGAAAGTGGGCAATGGGGGCAGCGCCCAGTGCTTGTCCAGCTGCATGCCAAGGGTTGCCATCTCAGGCCACATTTTAGGGGAGCAGACCCTGAATGAAGGCTCACGTGACTTATTAAGAAAGTGGATCCAGAAAACCAGTAAGGGAATTGGGTGCAGGAGCAGAAAAGGGAAGGAGAAGCTAAACAAGGGCCCAAGAGTCCTACAGTGGCAAGGAGAGCTTGGTCTGATTCTGCATGGAAGTTTAAGTCTCTAACTTGTTTCAAACTGAGTAGAGAACTGGGAATTCCTATCTCTACTGGATAGTTCATGGGTAAACAGCTTCCCAGGGGAAATAAACTCCCTGGCATGTCTTTAGGCTCCAGTAGCTTGAGATCATGCTGTTAAAAACCAAGGCATGATTGCTAGCTGTTCAAACCACGGAACTGAGAAATTTGTGGGAGATGAGATATTACACAAAAATATTAAAAAGGATTTTAGAAGATTTCAGCTGACTGCTGCCTTTGTCCGCTCCAGTGTGTGAATTTTCCATTTTGCCACCAGGCATAAGCTGAGGCTAAATCTCCACCCAGGAGAACTCAGCTCTGGGAATGGAAACCTCCACAGCTGGGGGTATGGGGCATACTCTGTAGTGAAATGGTAGGAGCATTGAAGGGACCTAGACAATGATAAGTCACTCAGTAAGTAGATTCAACAGTGGCTTTATAAGGCTGACACCTACGAGAGCTTTGGATGTCTGACATAAGAACAACAGGGGAATTCATAAAGCAATGTAATATATATACACACAAGTGGAAAATTAGCCACCCTTTAAAAAGAATGATATCCTCTTATCTGTGGCAAAATGGATGAATCTGGGGGACATTATGTGAACAGAAACAAGGCAGGCACAGAAAGACAAGTACTGCATCTTCTTACTTGTACATGGAAGCTAAAGCATGTTGCTCTCATAAAAGTAGGAAAAGAATAATAGAGAGAAGAGAACAGAGGTTGGACGGTCAACAGGCACTGGAGCACGGCTGGAGATGAGGACTGATTTCTACAGTTCTACAGCACAACAGTATAGCTGTAGTTGACAATTCGTTTGTCATTCATTGCAAACTATCAGGTGGAGAGGATTTTGAATGTTTTGCCACAAAAATTATAAATGTTTGAAATGATAGGTATACAATCACTGTGATTTGATCACTGCATCTTGTATACATATATCACAATTATACTCCATAAATATGTATGATGATATGTCAAATAATGGTCAACTTGGGATGCCCAGCTGAACTGAGTCAATGTGATTCTGGGTGTGGAAGGCCCACTAGAGGATCATTGCTAACAACGCAGAAAGAAGTAGAGGGGAAGATGGTATGCTGTTGCTGGAGGAGCCTTGTTACGCTGGATTTACTGAGACAGATTCAACTGTTCTTATTGTTGGAGGAGCTCTGGTCCTTGCTGTCACTGAGGATGGCTGTGGTTCTCTCTGGGGAACTCCAGCCCTTACCTTGAGCATCACTTCTTGGCTCCAGTGCAGATCCCTCAGCCTATTGGCACAGATCCTTCATCCTGCTGGCACTGACTTTCTAGCTTGCATCACTGACCTTTGGACTGTCCCAGTACAGATCCTTGATACAGACTTGCATTACACATTGCCATGGGCTCCAGGTCTTTAGTGGACTTGTGCAGGACTTTTCCACGGGATCCAGGACGTCAGTTGGATTCTTCGGGTCTCTAGTGTGTGGAAAGACCTCCTGAGCTCCTTTGCGTTTGACTTCTTGGGTGGATATTATAAAATAATTCTATAAATTTTGTGTCCTATATTAAATCTATTCCTTTGCAAACTCTGATTGTAACAGTCAATTATAAATAATAAAAGTTCAGCCAGCTAGCAAGAAGAAGTAGGAATAATCAGCCCAGGCCCATCTTAGTCCCAGGAGCCTTAACTTCTAGACGAGCAATTAAATAGTGTGAAATTACCCTTCCCAGCCCCTAAGACCAGAGAAGGAAGTTATGCTTTAAAAACAAAGAAAAGAGGTAGCTCAAACCACACCTTAGCTCTGCTCTAATTTTTGATGTTGGTTTGAGAAGAGTAGGGACTGCCCATGTCCCCCTCCCAAGTAACGCTTCTTAAAGTGAAACCTGTGAGCAGGGAGAGTGGTGGATGGGGAGGAGGAAAAGGAGGAAGAGGAGGAAAAAGGGAAAAACAAAGGGGAGAAGGAGGAGGAGAAGCGGGAAGGAGGGAGGGAGGAAGAGAGAGAGAGGGAGGCAGGGAAAGAGAGTTCTCCAAATTGGAGAAGAAACTGGAAATTTAAACTGATGGGTTTTATAGCTGTAAGTGAATAAATGAAAATACCCAGAAGAGCTGGGCGTGGTGGTACATGCCTGTACTCCTGGCACTCAAGAGGCTGAGGCAGGAGGATCGTTGCAAATTTGAGGCCAGCCTGGGCTACAAAGTGAGCTCAAGGCCAGTCTGAACTGCATAGTGAGACTTTGACTCAAAAAGACCAAAAAAAAAAGAAAGGAAAGTACCCAGAAGTTATGGCATCTGCCCAGCTTTTTGTTAATGGGTCTTCCACCTGGTGTGAAAGAGAGATTTCACATAAAGCATTTGACTCCTGTGGTTTGAGACAAATATAGTGCAGATTATACAATAAATTGTTTATATTTAGAATTGTTTACTCTGTCTGGCTGCCTCCAATGATATGTCCTCAAGTGACCTCCCCTACCTTAGGTGCACGTTACTGGGAGGGCTGCAGCCTGGTCTGATGTATCCTGGCTTGGCATCCTGTGCCCTGAAATATTGGAGACATTAGCAAGGCATGAAGGGAAAACCATGTGATCATATGTGGTTAGACACTGTGTATAAATCTCATTAGTTTGCTTTCTCTTAAGGAAAAGCATTAGTTTAGAAATATTCATATGATGACTTTTTCTCCTCACCTTTTACTTGCAATTTCTTTTAAATCATCCATTTAAACACTGCTTCATTTGGGTGAAACTGCTTGAGCTCAGGTTCATGTACATGGGTTCAACACTTTGGAAAACTGTTATGACCCTTAGTTGGAGACTGATTCAAATGGGAATCTGAAGCTGAAAGGATTTGGTTTTACATAGTAATCTGGCCACCAAACAGATGCCAGGAGCCACTGTCACTTTTAGCCAATCTTTGTGTGCTCTGTATAGCACCAGCCGGAGATTCCAACTCAAGTTTTCTGTCTGCCGTCTCTTCCTATCCACCGTTTCCTAACCTGCTTTCTAGTTGGATTCAATTCCCAGGCCCTGCTAGCTTCATTTCCCACTTGGACCATGAGTCTAAGATAAGACACACAGCCCATCCTGTTCTGAACACAGTGTGATAAATATGATTCATTAAACATAGTCTACATCAATATCAGGTCAGGGTGGAAGATCTACAACATAATGAATAGTCTACGGTTTGAGATTCAAGACAGTGCAGTCGTCCCACAGAGGGTTTTCAGTGGCACTATCAATCACGGAAGTAAAAGTAGAGTGGTCTGTGGTTTACTAGAAGGCAATAAAGATGGGCTCCTTTCCACTCCCCCTCATGCTGGCCCCTCCTCGCCTGCTTTCCCCAGTGGTGGCAAAATCACTCCTCTACCTGTGGATAACTCACAATTACCCTTTGCACTATTGAGATCAATTTTAAGTTGTCAATTAGCATAATATGATTAACCAAAAACCATTTACGGGAGTAACTGAATAAGATGGACAATTTTATTCAGCATAGCCATAGCTTTAGACTACATCTCAGAAGGGGCTCAAATACAGACCCCCAAAGATCATAATTTCTTTATAAAAAGTCATAAGATCTAGCTCAAACTGGCCACTTGAAAAAAATTCTCTCTCCCTATGACTTCTCAAAGGATAAAATTTAGACCATTAGTAACAGAAATAGGGTAAAATATGAATCTACTAAGAAAGTTAGCATTTATAGTGTCCTATGTGTCTAATAAATAGATCCACAGAATTTTATGCCCTTATTGTTTATGTTTAATTGAATTGAATGGAATAATTATTTGGGAAAAGCAATTTTCAAATGTAAATTCATATTTTATTTACATATAAATTGTCAAGATAAATTTGAAAATGTGTAGATAATATTCTAAGTCTTAGGTATTGCAGTATATTAGAATGCATGTGAAAATCTACAACAATTTAGTCAGCACATAAAATGGACCTCATTTCTTCATATATTATTAGCATGTATTAATTATACTATATGCTATACATTTCAGCATACATATATAATGTCCTTAAGAACATCTTATTTCTATTATTTTTAGCTTTTAAAAAATGGTGAAATTAGGTTAGCTCAATTAACACAAAAAGATGTACTAGAAAAAAGTTCATCATTTTTCTATAAATTATATACCACTGGTATAAAAGATTTCTATTGCACTTATGGTGATGATTTAATGTTAGTTTAAAGGAATATCTGTTTGTTTGTCTTTTGAGACAGGGTCTCACTATGCAGTTCAGGCTGGCCTTGAATACACTATGGAGCCCAGGCTGGCTTCAGAACTGTAGCACTCTCCCTGCCTCAGGCTCCTGAGTGCTGGGATTACAGGCATGTGCCACCATGCCAGGCAAAAGAATATTTTCAAATACTGTTCCTTCAACTTTAAGTTTGGGGGGCTGGGGATATAGCTCAGTGGAATAAGCGTCTGCCTAGCAGGGTCCTGAGTTCGATCCCCAGTACTGCCAAAAAAAAAAAAAAAAAAAAAAAAAAAAAAAAAAAAAAAAAAAAAAAAAAAAAGCAACTTTAAGTTTGTTTTTCCTTTTCTCCTTTTCAGGTTTTTAGTCATCTGTCTATAACCAAATCAAGTCTCTGTTGTAGCATTTAATGTTCCATAAAACCAACACAAGCACATAGTATTTATAGTATTCACTAATTTAAAGAACCCTATAAATAGACTCCTATTTCAATGTTTTATTCAGATTTAAAAGTAAAATAAGATTCCATTAAAAAACCTCCAGGAAAATTATTAACTCATCACTATAAATGTAATCATTATGTACTGCAAATATGTACTGATAAAAATTTAAAAACAAATCTGCAATAATTTTAAATCATGCACACACACACGTATATATATATATATATATATACTGGGTATCTATGAGATAGTGGATTACATTAAGAGTCTTGAGCATAAACTTGTGTTTATGCTCAAGCTCAATATTAATGCAGATGACCTCCCAGAGAAATATTTATTGAGGAGCTAGAGGTATAGAGCACTGGTGGAACACTTGCTTGGCATCATGAAGTCCTGAGTTGATCTCCAGCACTGTGACATACTGGTTAGTATATACATGTAAATCGTACTTTATTAACTGAGTGGGCCTAGAAGCAAAGACACCCTGTAGCAATGAACACACCTAGCTCCCAGAGTTTGGTTTCTAATACCATGCTCCAAGAAACCAAAGTAGGGCAGGGCTTCTTGGAGAAATTACTAATTCTAGGTTTGGGGCAGGAAATATTAACAGTAATTAGTAAAATAACCACTGTATATGGGGTCACTCCTTTGTTCCTTAAAGATACTAAGTAGTTTACATATATTCTCTCTTTTAGTTTTACAAGAATAACCCTAGAAGGAAAGTACTGTGTCTAAATTTTAAGTTTTACTATTCAATGTCAATTTGAATACAACTTCTTTCTAGTTCATTTTTTATTTATGCTTTTATGTCTAGAAAATTAGAACACACTTTTTAAGCAATTTTACTTTCATTAAGAGCCTTGGTGTGGTAATATTTATTAGTCCACATATATTTATTAGTCTGACAGTGTATTTTGCTGCCTCTGACATAAACAATGACCAAATATTGAATATCTGCAATGAGGCATAGAGTATTCCACTTAAAATTCTATGGAGAGTCCTCTTTGATTTATACCATTTAAATTATTATATAACCTGATAATTTCTTCTTTTGATAATATGGTATTTATTGATGTTAACTTAATTTTTACAATTATTAAAGTATGTTAGAAAATGCTTGGGTATGGGCCTTTTCCAGTAAAACTGATTACTACTCTAAGAATGCATTAATGAAAGGCAAAAACTTTTCAAGGAGATTGTCTACATTAAATGTGCAACAGAACACGTCTAACTAAACCTCTAGATTATTCAGTTATCTGCACTTCCTCCCAAACCTATGCTTCAGGGGACATGGGAAGCTACGTGTTACGTAGGGTAAAATGTAATTTGTCTATGTCAACTATGGTGAAGGAAAGGGCAAAAATTCAGTTGATGATTCAAGAGGAAAATATGTGTGTGTGTGTGTGTGTGTATACACTGAAACAGTTGTATTCACTAATGAAAAAAAGCAGTACTCTGACAACTATCTTATAAAAGTGAGATACTCTAATGTGTTCATTTTCCATCACTGGAACAAAATACCTAAGACAGTCGACTTATGAAGAGTGAAGGTTGACGTTGGTTCAGTTTTGGAGGTTCAAGCAGATGACCACCTGGTCCCACTGCTTTCAGCCTATGGCCAGTAGCACATCATGGCAGAAGTGTGTGATAGAGAAAAACTATTCATCTTATGACAGAGAAGCAAAGTAGAGCATGGAGGAGGCAGATGTTCCACAATATTCTTCAAGACAGACATCTACAGACCTACACACCTCCGAGTAAGCCCTACCCTCCTAATGCTTCCACAGCCTCTCACTAGTACTAATCTGCAGATTGAGCCTTAAACACAGAGGTGTTTAGTAGATACTCAACATCCAAATTACATCATATAATATGATAAAAATGCAGAGTGGAAAGAGGAAAGAAGTCTAATCCTTATTTTGAGTTAGGTATTGTTCTACTTATAGACAAGCATCACAATACATTGTTAATGCTCTAATGCATTCTTTCCTTTTATCCTCTGTCTCTAATCATTTGTCTTGAATCAACTGGCTATACTTCAAAAAGCTTTTTGAATGATGACATATTTACAGCAAATGATACAACTCATGAATTGTTATCAACCACTCTCTACTATGAGCACCACTATGGTCAAGAAATTAAACACAGCCAGCGACCCAGAAACCTGAGCATACCACTCTCCAATTCTCTGTTCTCTGACTTGGGAGTAAACACTCTCCTGACTTCTGCAACATTCACTTTCTCTGCTTTTCTCTATACTTTTCTAGTTATGTATATATTCCTAAACAATATAATTTACTTTGACTCTGAAATTTTATGAGTAACACAATACATTTTACTTTTAGACTGTTTTATTTCACTCAGCATTGTGCTTGTGAGATTCATCCATGTTCTTTTGAGTAGTTATAGTTATTTTTTGTTTTAATAAATTTTCCATTACATGAATATCAATTTCCTTATCTATTAGGTACTGATGCATATTAAATTGTTCCTAGTTTTTGCCTATTACAAAAAAAAACAACAATTTCTGTGCTTGTTTATGAATCACGATGTTAATGCTCAGCTCTTTTCTGAGAGTACATGTGAGTGAATCTGCGAGGTTATCAAGTAGGTACACAGTCAACTTTACTAAAAAATGTCTACTTGTATTCCAGAGTGTAGTGTGAGTTTACACTCACTAAAGAAGTGTATAAAATTCTTCTGCTGTTTCATATACTTGTCAATATTTAGTACTGTCAAGCATTTAAAATTTTTTGCCAATCTACTGGGCATATAATGATATCTTATTGCGGTTTTATTTTGCCTTTTCTTAGTTATTGATTAGATGTTTAAAAATTACACTTTTCAGAAGTTTATTGACCTAATGTATTTCCTTATTTGTTAAATGCATGAGTTGGTCTTTTCTGTATTTTACTGAAAACATTAGTCAAAGGAAATTCTGATTTAAAAACATCAACCCTGACAACATGGAACCTTTAAAAGGACCTGGTGATATTAAAATTAATATAACTCATAATTCCCAAAGCACTTAAAAACCATTTCATTTGGACTTTGAACCCCTTTTAACTTCTTACTGCCAAATCAAGACAATAATAAATTTTAAACCCTAGTGGAAAATTAATACATTTAAATTCATTAACATGTCTACATCTATAAGATGAATTGTGCAAAGCTCTTAGCTACAATCATCAAAGTAAAAGTAAATGGTAAATATTTTTAGAACCCCTTCAGGTAATATTCATTCTTAAATTTTTTATTAAAATATTTGAAATACTGCATTCAGTCGTTTTAGTATAGGTTTAAGTTTTTGGTAGATTTTTACTATATATATATACAGAAGCATTAATGCAAAAATGATTTACTGAATTTCTCTGCACTGAAAGTAAAGTTCTGGTAGAAATTGATTTGGTTCATCGAATACTATCTTTAGTAAATAAAAGTCATTACCTAAATTAGCTATGATTTCTAAATGCTAAGCAGAGATGATTTGCTGAAGCAGAGAAATAATTGAGTTCTTTCTCTAAAGAAAGATACGACATTTTAAAATATAATGTTTCATGTATAACAAATATAAATGTAAATATATGGGATTCCTATATATTTATTTGTATGTGTAAAGATATGAAACATTGGAATTATTTACAGATTTTGTAACATAGTAACACTTATTTTGTAACACTGTAACACTTATTTATTTATTGGTACCACGAATCAAACTCAGAACCTTGCACTTGCCAGGCAGGCACAATGTAGTTTTATTAAACTAGAGGTAATCCATGTTATGCAAAAAGACAGGGTTCTTTCTTTTGACAGTATATATCACATGTCTATGTGACTTGAGGACTACTAGCATTTTGTTTATTTCTTTAGAGTGTTATTTAACTACCTATCATGTTGTCCAATTTTATAGAAATTGTGTATAAGTTGCCCAATGCTTATAAGAAATAACAGAAAACTGGCTTTTAAAAAGTGACTTCAGTTTTTAAGTATGACAGAGTAACTGGTACTAGACATGACTCTCTGAACTAAAGGAACTATAAAATGGGAGAGAATATGTGAAGCCATCATTTTTAGGAATTGAATCATAGACTGGGTAAAACCACGGTCCTTGATAAAAGCATAATACAGTGTGCTTCACAATCATCGCAATGGCACCTCAGCTTTCTCAATTGTAGGGAAGTGGAGCTATTGGGATCATTAAACTCACTGAATTGAAGAGAAAAACATCGGCAATCCAGGCTGCTGAAACCCCTGACATTTTCAGGGAATGTTACATTGGAAGACAGAGCTGCAGGGGCTGAAGCAGTGTGCGGGTTTGATTTTGAGTCCTTGGCAAAGGACTGGGCTGCATAAGTACAGAGCAAGACTTCACAGAACCTAGCACCTCTTTCAGGGTTCAGAGCTGAACAGTAATACCAGAGGGCACACAGGGCCGAAAGTCATTGCGGTGCCAGCCAAGTCAACAAGGAAAGAACTCAGTTGTCATTCAGCTGAGATTCAGAGAAATTATATTGCAAGAGCAAGGGCCATGTTCTATGATAAAATATGACCTAGGATGAGATTAAACAAATATAAATAAAGGTCTCATAAAGAATGAATCCATATCTGACAAGAACAAAAGTATCCACTGGTGATTTAGCTGTCACCCATAAAAAGCCAATACTCCCTAAGGAAGCCAACAAAATCGAAATTTCCTATCATCAATGATTCATAAAGCCTAGCATATAACCATAAGCTGGTTATGAAGTCACAGTATAAAAAAGAAAAGGTTGATTTTGATTCAGTTTTGATGTTTTCAGCCCATCACACACACACGCGCACACACACACACACACACACACACACACACACACACGGTGGGGATAGGAGTACACCTGTAGTGAAGAGAAAATGTAATGTATAAAAATCAATATGAAATATACAGCTGTTAGAATTAGCAAAGGAAGATTTCAAAGCAGCTTCTGTAAATATTTTAAAGAAAAATGACAATAGGTGAAAGAAGAATATCCCAGAATAGAAATGGCAACAAAATATGAAGTAAATGGAAATTATAGAATTGAAAAGTACATTTTAAATTTTCATTCGATAATTTTAATTATAGATTGGCAACACATGATCATTGAATTCAATGACAATTGAGTATGCCATTGTGGAATTTGAAGAACAGGGGAAAAATAAAATATAAAAAAAAAAATTGTGTTAAGGTTTGTGAAGTAATATTGAAAGCGACAGAACAAATACAACTAGAAACATGGAAAACAGAAAGGGGCAGAGAGGAGAGAGTTAAAGTATGAATAAGGCATTAAACAATATTTGAAAAATGCTGGTCAAAGTTTTCTTCAATTTTGAGAAGAACAACTTACAGTCCTCAAAAGCTAAGAAAACACCAACTAGGAACAATAAAAAAAGGACCACATCCTCACATGTGATAATCAAATTGATGAGAACCAAAGATAATGATGAAATCTTGAAAATAGTAACCCAAACCCTAACTGTGTACATATGCCCACGGGAACAATGGCTGTATGACAGCTTCTCATCGGAAATAATGCAGCAAAAGGGGCAATACCGTAACACCTCTAACTGCTGAAACAAACAAAATCCCTGTCAATTTAAAATTTTATCTCCAGGTGAACAAAAATGGATTCTTTAGATGAATAAAAACTAAAAGAATTCAACAACAGCAGAGCTGTACTCTGGGAAACAGTAAAAGTGTTCTTCATACTGAAGAAAAATTGTAAGAGATGGGAACTTAGGTTGGTAGGATGAAAAAGAAGAGCACAAATGCTACATATGTGAGAACATATAATGATCATATATTTTCTCTTCTATTTATTTAAAGACATATTGTTCTTTAAAATAAAATTACTACGGTTCATGCAATGTGTGCATTACACACATGCACATAAACACAATATGACAAAAGATAAGGGAAAAGGAGACTATAATGTTTCAAAAGATTTACACTGTAGTTGAAGTAGTGCCGTGCTAACTGTGTAGACTCTAAAAGGCTATATTATAATATTTATAGCCATCACTGAAAACATTATCATGAAATATGGCCAAAATACCCATTTCTCATTTTACTTCTAACACATGCAACTGCAGGGGAGATACAAAGAAATCCCTCTTCCTTCCCCACCCATCACTAGGGTTAGGACCAACACTTCAATTAGAGAAGACAAGTTAGCAAGAGACAAGAATGACAAAGGTACTTAACAATGTTTTATGTGACATCAGAGGTTTCCTTCAGATATGAAGACCCAAAGGCCCAGGGAAAAGAGTTTCTCACTGCGTGATGCAAGCAGTGGTTACTTGTAGAGTAATATGATTGGACAAGAGGGTGTGGCCAATGGGCATAGGCTGATGAAGGAGCCCAGCAACTTGTTTAGATTCTTAGTAAGATATTCTTCTCCTGGGTATTCCACAGAATACTTGTCACAGAAAAACATTCAGGTGGAAGGAAAGAGATCAGAGACTTTCTTAGATTTTGTTTGCTTTGGGAGGAAGCAGTCCTAGCTTTTATGACCTGCTTGGAGGAAATGGGGAGAGGGAGAAAGAAGAGAGGGAAATAAAAAGAAATACTCCCGTGTGAGGTCCATCCAATCTCCACTTCACAGTACTCAACATACTAAATTATCATGTTTTAACCCCCAACAGAAGAAAACTATAAACAGCCAAAGTAATAACGTGTCAAATTTTGAAAGGAGATTTTTTGGAGATCTTGAATTTGTATATGTGTGTTATACATATTAAATATGCTAAAAAGCATGTGCTTTAAGGTAAATTAGCTTTGGTTTATTTGAAAATGGTTAAGCCATACTAGTGCCTAAATCCAGTTTGACGTATTCAAAACCACAGGAAATGCAGACATTTTAAAAAGAGGTCTATTAGCAGGTGCATTGTTTAGCTGCATCTCACTTATAGAATAATATAAGTGGAAATTGGGATTGTGATTTTTGCTTTTACATTTTGCATACACATTCTTAAAGCCATCACTATAATTTTCTATTTTCCCCAAAGCACTTTTTATCTAATGGAAATCATGTATAGGAGACCAAGATACAAAGGTAGATGTAGAAGAAGTGTTGCTTTGTCAACATGGTAGTGGGAGTTTTATGGAGGATTTCCTGTTCTGGGTATCTGGTGAAATCCTGTTTGATGTACAAGCAAGCTCTAAACAATCACTGCTGTGTTATTTTCCTCATGTAGATAAAATTTCAATTGATGCTTATATTCTATTAATTAATCATCTTGGAATCAATGTTAGAATCAGAATACTGACCTTTACATTATTCTATCATGGGATTTAAAAGAGTGTTAAAATAGTACATATTATATATGTATCTATATATCCTAAAATTGATCTTTGCTTCCCATACATGTGATAATTAAAACTGGTATTTATATGATGTAGTATGCTGCAACAGGGCTAAGAGATATGGACTGAAAACCTCTAAGAGGATAAACCAAAATAAAACTTTTTCTTGAAAAGTTAAAAAAAATTAAAGATAAAAGAAACCAATCTTTTATAAATTTACTGAGTCTTTCACTTTGCTGATCAAAATGATCAACACCTTGCTATTTTGCCAGATGTTAAAAATGGTTAAAAATACCAGTCTGCTTATTTGTTCCTATCTTCTATGTTTTACTGTGTTTTCATTCTACCAGTGTGGACATTAGAATGCTAATGTTACCACTGATATGATTACTCAATATCAGAATGAAATTGGCAACAAATTATTTTCTAACTTCAAACTGGAAGTATTCAAGCACACTTGGGCAGTTATACAGAAGTGCTTTTTTAGTTTTCAAAAATTATCTCTAGAGTTAGTCTTTTAAAATAGATATTTATATTACTGATTTATTAGCTATTTAATATTGATGTGCTAAACAAAATTCTTTTTTATTAGACATGCTTAGTCAGAGCACTTCCTTCCTGCTGCTTATTCTTAACATATAAACAAAATCATTCAATTTAAAATAATAGGCATGTGTTTTCATTGTATGTGAATTTCTTCTGTCCTTGAATTTTTCACCAGTTTATACAAATAGATAAAGAACAGAAGCAACAGGGTGACTTGCTATAATTTCATGATATACAAGGATGTAGATATGAAATGTTCACTTGTGTGAGATAAATCAACATAACTACTCAACAATTAAATCTACAATGAATATAATTCTTAATTACAAAGCGTTTACTTTCATTTACAAATTTCCACTTATATTCTTTATAGCTGATGATCACATAATTTTTTATAAATGATATGTAGCAAAGGATTGGTGTATAATCTCAGAATATTTATCAAGAGGCATAAATATTAGTGATAAAGCACTTTTAACTCACACAGTATCAGTGGATGAAGTGTAATCTTTTAGTTCACTACTTGTGAAATATGTAAGTCCATGGCATTGATTTTTAAAAATCCACAGAAAACCAGTATTTTGATTTAAATTTTACAGTTTGACAAAACTAAACAGTCAAAGAGAAACTAAGAGTCTTCAAAAAGTCTTGGTAGTGTGGGTTGGCCTAAAACTGTATGAGCTAACTACTGTGCTGTTTAACAGATTACCCCAAACTTAGTAGCCTAAAATAATAACAAACATTGTGATACCTCAGAGCTTCAATAGTTAGTAATTTAGGAACAGTCTGAGTGTTTCTGGCTTGGGGTATCTCACAACATTACTGTTAAAATATTGGTCATGATTGTGGTCATTGGAAGGCTTCACCTGGCCCATCTGATCCACTGCCAGGTGCTTCACTTACCCAGCTGTCCAGCTGGTGCTGTCAGGTAGCAAGAGCCGCAGGTTTTCTCGATACCGTCCTCGTCTGGTCTGTTTGGGTGTCCTTATGTCAGGGCCACTAATTCCCCAAGGAATGAGAGATGAAAGAAAGTCAGGGAAGAGAAAGAGAGACATGGGAGGAGGAACAAACTAGTAGAAACTGGATCATTCTTAGGACCTAACACATGCAACTGTAGGGGAGATACGAAGAAATCACCCATCACTAGGGTTATGACCAGCACTTCAATTAGGGAAGACAAGTTGGCAAGAGAAAAGAATGACAAAGGTACTTAACAGCTGGGGATATAGCTCAGTGGAATAAGCACCTGCCTAGCAAGTGCAGGGTCCTGAGTTTGATCCCCAGTACCGCAAAAATAAATAAATAAATAAATAAATAAATAAATAAAAGGTACTTAACAATGTTTTATGTGACATCAGAGGTTTCCTTCAGATACGAAGACCCAAAGGCCCAGGGAAAAGAGTTTTTCACTGCATGATGCAAGCAGTGGTTACTTGTAGAGCAAGTGACATAGGAATTATCCATTTCATTCTTTAGAAGCAAGTCACTAAGTCTGCTAAAATTTAAGGAGAAAGAGCATCCATCTTTTGAAGGAAGAGGTATCCAAGGATCTGCAGATAATCACGGACAGCGCACCATGGCTGTGCCAGGCTGGTACTGGAATGCATCAGATCCAGATATTCCACTCTGGTGATACACTAGTGAAAGAAAAGTCAACTTGGTCATATTTTGTGCATGGTAATACCCTTTGTGAGGGAGTGGCAAGACATTTTGGCTTATGGTTCTGCTGAAACTGCACAGAATGGAAATTATGAATAAACCCTAAAAGGAATTAATGGCTTTATTATTTTAAATAAAGAATATCAATGGTTTTGATATTAGACACTGCAAAATAATAAAAGTCTGCAACCTATGGCAAAATAAAGTTTTCAAATCATTGATATAAAACAAAAATATAAAATACATGTATGCCAAATATGATTTCCATGTCACGTTGCATATTATTTGAGTAGTACAGTACTAACAACACTATTCACCTGATTTAAGACATCTTGGATTGCTTTTCAATCCAATATCTCTTTTTTTAAATTTATTTTAAAAATAAAAGAAAGAAAACATATTAACAGATAGACATCCATTTACAAAATAGCAAAAGAACAATACAAGCAATACACAGCTACAGACAAAGTGGTAGGAAATTGTCAATGGTTGTTGTATTACATATTGATATCTTCAAAGTGGTTTCTCAGGAGAACAAATGGAGACATGCAAGATTGATCAAATAATTAATCATTAACTGTTCCTTTCAGTAAAGTGACAGAAATCAGTAGTTCAACTATGTAAGCTATCCGCTATATACATACATAATTTCCTTTCTCTTTTCCCTCACCCCAGTTGCTCTTTACTTTTGAGCATGTTCCTTTCATTTCACAATGTTTGTCCTACCTCCTAATTTTTACTCACTCTTTCAGGGTCTTACACTAGTGAGACAATACATTGCTTACACATGGAGGTCTTGTTTATTTCACTTATGAGTATAGTCTCTAATTGTGACCATTTATCTGTAAAAGCCCCAAGTTTATCTTTCTTGATAGATGAGTAATATTCCGTTATATAAAAGTATCACAATTTTTTATACATTTCTCACTGGATGGACATTTGGGTTGCTTCCACAATTTAGCAATTACAAATTGCACTGCTACAAAATGGGTGCACATATATCACCATGATATGATGTTTCAGATCTTCTAGGAAAATACCCAGAAGGGGAATGGCTGGGTTGAATGGGACCTCTAGACCTAGTTTGCTGATTTCCACAGTGGTTTCACCAACCTACATTCCCACCAGCAGTGGAGAAGTGTTCCTATTTCTCCACAGTCTCGCCAGCATTTGTTATTGGTTGATTTCTTAATGATAGCCATTCTTGTTGGGGTGAGATAAAATCTCATTGTTGCTTTAATTTGCATTTCTTGAATGACTAATGAATGATGTTGAACATTTTCTCATGTATTTATTTGCATTTGTATTGCTTTATCTGAGAAGTGTTTGTTCATCTCAGATGTCCATTTTCAGTCAATCCAGTATCTCAAACACAGTTAGGTTTTTCCATTTTGCACAAATAAGGATTTCCATCCTTCAATACTTTGTGCATACAGTGTAACTGCTCATTAAATTGCTTCCTCTTCCAACTGTATTTCAATTAGTGATAACATTTTTCTGTTACAAAATGCTCAAGTGAATTTTACTACTAGTAAAATATTTTTTACTTTAAAAAGAATAAAATCTTTTCAAAATACTTTCTGAAGTGATGCTTGCAAATTCTCAGGATATGAGAAAATATTTTTAGAACATTGCTTTCTTTGGTGTATATGCAACCCAGAAACTTCCGCTTTGTTCTTTTCTCCTCCCCCCTTCCATCCTTCCCTTCTTCCCTGTTTCCTGTCCTCTCCTCTCTCCCTCTTTCCCTCCTTTCTTCCCCATTTGAAGGGAATTGGCCACTGTGATGTAGAAACATTCAAGCAGAATAAGTCCAGCTTGAATAAGTCCAGCTTGAATAATCTGGTCCAGCCTCAAAAGTAAGATGAATAATTCAGTAACATGGAGCAGATGTCCCACCAGTAATTCAACAATGAAAAATAAAAATGACAGTTGATTTATCCCATTGAGAATCTACCAGTTGTAAAACAATGAAAAATAACAAGAAAGAACTTTCTACTGTCTGGGTAAGAGATTTTTGAAGGTGGGTTTGAAGGAAGTATTCAAGACAATAGTTAACCTTTTAGTCCACGTATATTTTTTGAAGTTGTAGGAAAGAGTTCTAGCATGTCAAAAGAGGAAGTGAGTGTATAATGCACATAAAACAGCAAAATGAATTACGACATTTGTTAATATACTTTCAAAAGGAAATAGGACATGAAGCATAAACAGACAAGGTTGATGCAGGCAGTAATTTGACAACACACGATTTGAAAGTTCTGATTTAACTCATAAATAGAAAATGATAAAAATATGTAATAGCTCCTCCTGAAGAGACAAAAGTGAGGCTCGGAGGTCATTACCCAACAAAGGTATAAAAAAATGCTGTTTTACCTCTGTGATGTAGTGACTCCTTGTTCTCCCAGCAGAGCAGATGTTAGGACTCACTTGATCATATATTTTCAGCATCAGTTTGGCCTCATAGTTCGGGTGGGAAACAAAAGTATTTGAGCTTATCATTACATTTCCCCTGTTCTGAAAGAACAGAAGAGGTCCGGCAGACAACATTTTCACAGTGAGCTCCAGGTTCTTAAGTAATGTTGTTGCTTTGCTACTGGCCCAAGGGACCATGATGTGTTTCCCAGTTTTCTAAGACAGTGCTTTTTTAGTCCTGTTCCCTGGAGGCCTGCGCATTCAGAGGTCTTCAAGAATGGGCATGGTTGGGGTGGGTGCTCCACCACTAGCTTGTTCTACCCCAAGAAGAACCACCTCGGTGGTATGTGTTATATGCAGAAGCTGCAAGTAATCTCTGTATGGGAAGAAAGGGCTTCATAACTGAATACAGATTTGGAGACTGTATCTAAGGAAACTTATGAAACAGCAAAGGCAAAGACAAAAGGCAACCAGTGCCCTATTACGAGGAGACTAATTGAAAGAAAACACCCTATTCTACAGATCTGGGCTCTAGGCCGTGTTTGAGAAAGTCAGGCATACTTTCCTCACAAATTCTCTAAAGAAGCTCACCAGTTCCCTGTAGGCTTTCAATGTGCAACTGGATTCTGGGGCACACTGAGATTTCAGGAAAATAAAGTTCTTCTCCATCTCCTTATCTCGGGCTTCAGTTGGGCTTAAACTTTATCCCAGGTTTGCCAAGGCTCCTCCCCACTGCCCACACTCTGGAATCCTTCCATAAGCTATATCCAGCCAGGCATCTCCCCAAGCTTTCGCCCAAATCTATTTTTTAAAATACTCTTTATCAAAACTTACTTAATCTAGGCCCATTCCTCATTTATATGTGACTAATTTAATATGGTAAAAATTTGTTCCACAGTGATAATGTCTGAGTAAATAACCAAATATTTGTTTAATAACTTGGATTCTTTCTCACAGCTAAATGACTCAAAAAGCTTTGCCATGCTTTGTATTCCTTGAATACTTTTAACAATTTAGTAATTATGATAGGTCAGTGGAGTGACATTTCAGTTAGGGCAATTACATGGCACTTCATAAATAGTTGCTAGTTCCTCAAAGAGGGTAATTTGTGGCATTAATGACCCCTGTTTGTATGTTGCTAGATCACTGAGAGGACAGAGTGTACCTTTGAAAAATAGTCTTGCTCTGATGCTGTTTGGATAATTTTGAGTGAGTTGTTCCAGCTTCCTGATCCGAGTTTCTTCATCATTAAAATGGGCAAGTTAGAACTAATCATCCTTAAGGCTCTTATAAATTTTCATTTAATCTTCAGACTCCCTCAACCTGGGGTATCTGTTTCTTTGTTGCCTCTTTCCAAAGTGTGTCTCCCTCTATCACATGACGTTCCTTCATCTACTACTCTCAAAAGGACAACTAATAAAACCCAGATTGTTTTTTCAGCCATAGATGTCCTGAACCCACCCTGCATATCAAGATGCTTGACTCATATTAGCGCTCTGCTTCTTCCTTCATGTAATGACTATTTCAGGTCAATGTTTTCTGTAACACGGCCAATTCAAAGACAATAGGAATTCTTCCCCCCCATTCTATTACGAAAAATTTCAAATATGCAAAAGATAAAAGAATAGTATATTGATCTCCTATAAGGGCCTCCTAGATTCTATAGTCAGCATTTTACTGTATTATATTAATACATCCAACTTGTACCGAAGTATGAATCCAAAAGATTAGAATCTTAGTAAACAACATTACAAATCTGGTCAAATTACCAAATTTCATGATAAATTGTTTGGAAAGCTCATAGTTTATCTTGTACCATTACATACCCAAATAAGTATTACAGTACTGCTTGCTCACTACAATTTTATCTTCTTATTAAATTATGAAGGAAATGTAATACTACAATATAAAAATATCAGTAATTTCTCAGATTTATTTTCTAATTCACTAAATAGAATGCTACCCTTTTTTAAAGGACAGTTTTCACAAACAAGTTCATTATGTTTAATACATATTTACTGAGTTCCTCCTATATGTCAGATAGTCAGAAAAGACATGACCCTTATCCATTAGGAATATGTTGTCTGGAAAATATAATTAAATACAGCAATGTGTTATTCATATTTTCTAGAAAGTTTTTGTTAGAACTCACAGCAGACATTGTGTTACACAGTACGGTCTCCCTTCAGGGCTGCCACCCTCAGTCCTCCAACTGCCAGAGTTTCTGGTGGCTGAAAACCCTCAGTTGGATCTGTCTCTGGCAGATCCTCATGAGCAGGGGACATGTGAGAAGGCTACTTTCAAATGTGGTCTGTGTGCTGGCATGAAGGACCAGCTCCTTATCTCACTGAGAGTTGTGCTGGAGGGTCTTCCTGCTTCCATAGCCCATTGTGAGATCAACTGAAGGGGGTGTTGGCACTGCATCAGAGCCCAGTTTATTCAGTCCTCCTTCCTTCACTCTCCTATGCTTGCTGATCTCAATAACTTGCCAATAAGCTTCCTGCATGTGGACTTCCATCTCAGAATCTGGAATCCAACCTGAGGCAGAACCTCACGGAAGATTTATTGCAGTAGAGTAGCTTCTGTCATCATTTAATCATAATGATAAGCATTTTACTTGCATAACATTATAATATCACAACTAATACAATAATTGCTTTATGTACATTATGAATGCGTATAATCTGACATAGTCCCTACAGTAACTTCATGTAGTAGGAACATTATTATCTTTATTTCATAAGTGCACCAATGGAAGCTAAGAGGCTTAGTAACTTGACCTTAATGACACAGTTTATAGTTAGGAAAGCAGAGTTGAACCTAACAGTTGCTGGTTAAGTCCTACCTACTGCATCCTTCAAACTTGCTGACGTAAAAGACGAAGGAGTGAACCCAGCGATTTGTGTTTTAGTCACCCTGTGTGTTATCACTCTTGGGGTTTGTTTAGGCAGTTATTTTACATGACACATGTTAAAATGGCTGTGACTTTAAGATCAAAAGAACAAACAGTGATGTTGCTTACCCTGTACTGATTTCACAGTGTTACCCATGAAATGTCAAAATGTTGAAATGTTGCAGATGGAAGCAACTGAGAGAAATTCTAGCTAGCCTTTTTGCCAAGAAAAGCTATTTTTCTATTTAGTGACACTTCAACGATTTAAACGTGGATGCAAGTCAGCAGTAGAGAGATGAGGGAAACAAACAGCAGGGAGGGAAATGGAAGTGAGGCAAAAAGAAAATTAAAACAATGTCTGATTTAAGTACAGTACTAGGATGCAACTCAGAATTCCAGAACACAATATGTTGAGTTTGGGGCCAATCAAGGCACAGTAAATGTAGTTAGTAATAAAATGAAGATGACATAATTTCATCAAATCATATTTCCATGGAATAATAGGTAGTCTTTTGTTTTATAATGTTTTACATTTACTGGTGCTCCTTGGCATACAGGAAAAAAATCAATGTTCATTTATTTACTTCAAAAAATGCCCAAGAACAATTCCTAGAACTACTTCTTAGGTACGGTGGACAAGTAAAAGGGAGAGAAGTTAGTCATTATAGGGTTGTTATAGTACTTTAGGCAGTGCACTGGATCTACGCTATACTATCTGCTGTCTCATTTTGTCCTAAAGAAATGATAAGATTAGTACAAATATAAAACTTTGTGCTCAGAAGCTTTCAAAATACTTGGGGTCTCAGAAAAGGAAAGGCTTTAAAAAATTAGCGATAGTTAATACATACATAGTATTTTTAATTATGTGGTGCATTTTAATTATTTTAATTCTCCTAATAACTCTGTGGAATGGATCACTAATATGGGCATTGTGAGTCAAGAGTAGTAAATTGGGCATGGTGGCACACATCTGTAATTCCAGCACTTGGGAGGCTGAGGCAGGAGGATTGCTGTGAGTTCAAGGTCAGCCTTGGTTACATAGGGAGTTTGAGACCGGTCTAAACTGCATACGGAGACTCTGTCTCAAAAAAGAAAGAAAAAAAAGATGGTGAAGTAACTTCCCAAAAGTAGCACAACTAGGAAATTGTAGGGCTGGGATTTTGATTTACGCAATCTGGAAGCAGAAGGTATGCCTTTGAACGTTTCTTTTTATTCTTTTTTTTTTGGAACCATATAATCCATTTTATAACCTATCAATGAGGCCCTGTCACCATAAGAATATGAGTGACTGTTGCCTTTGCAATAGAAGCGGCAGCCACAGAAATATTTATAGAGCACTTACTAGGTGTCAAGTCCTGTGTGAAGCACTTTACATGCTTTTTGTCACTTAAAGATCCCAAGGTTTTTTTTTTTTTTCTTAAGAAAATTATCTTAAGGAAAATGAATATGCCTGACAAGACATGCCCTAAGACAACATAAGTGGAGAAATTATCACTAGCTTAAGTGACAGTGGGCGATAGGGGAGTGTTCTTCAGAGTTAAGGTGGAATATAGTCTAAATTCAAAGCAATACATAGAGCAGTTGCATTAGGATTTATTAAGCACTGTATGTCAGACCACTTACTAAACACTGTATACACATGACTTCATCAGCATTATGAATCATTAGTATTTCCATCCATGGATGAAAAATTAAGACCTAGCCAATTAAGAAACTTATCCTAGTTCCTACGGCTGGGGTGGTAGACAGAATCTGATCTACTCTGTGAGACCCCCCAGGGCTGCAGCACTGTTCTGCTCATGAAATTTAGAATGCATAAAAACGCACAGAGACATTCTAAATGGGGTCAGGAACAGAGATGGGAATGTAATGACCGGATGACAATACCTGGCCAAATCAAAGTGTGAAGAAAGGGCTGGTAAAGGCACAGATACATAGAACAGTAAACTGAAGGAAGAATTGATGATGGATTGGTTTTTAGGTGTTTGGCTTTTGGATTTACAGAGACTGAAATTCTTGAGCAGGGTTATATCATGACGAATAAGGAATTTCACAAAGATGTAGAAAGAGAACAACCATTTGAAAATGCACATGTTGAATAAGTCTGATGAAAACATTACAGTAGCCCATTACATATCTATTTTTACTATACAAAAATATAGATACATAAATACTTTGCCACTCTTACACTCAGGTTCTTCCTGTGACCTCCTTGCCCCCAAAAGAAACAACATAAAGTTAGTCTCTCACTCTCATTCAGGATTTTGAAAACAAGATCATTTTCTTCCTTTTAATATTACCAAGTCTTCAGCTGCACAGATGATAAGGGCGCTTAGCTCCAATAAACATCTTTAAAATTTATTTTGAACTATGTCTTCAATGATTATAAAAATGACACAGACAGATGGATGCATTTGTACCTCGATGGGCTGCATATGGTAAGTCCACCTTAAATTGAAAATATCCTAAGTGAAATTTGCATTTATGCCCCCTGAATGATCAAACATCTTGCTTTAGCAACACAGTCCACTGTGCGGTTTTTTTGCTCTCCTGATGACAAGGTTGACTGGGAGTTGTGGCACTCTGTCACTTTCTAGCATACTGAGAGTCATTTATTTTGTATGTCTACCCTGTGAAAATATCAAAATTCAAATTTCAAAGAATGGTGTCAATGAATGTGCATCTCTTTCACACAATTATACAATTGAGTAATTGTAAGTCAAACCATCAGAAGCTGGGGACCATCTATATCATATTTGTGTGAACTTCACCCACTCAGAAGTTAAGATTAGTAGTTGAATAGAAGTTAGTAGGTTAAGAAGAAGTTCAGTTAACCTTTATTTTTATTTCTATATTTGTCTCTGAGTTTCTAAGCTTATTTATTAAAACCTATGACTTATAATTCCTTTGTCAATACTGCATAGCTGGAGGTGCTTTGCAGCAGCTTTCTAGGCAGTGGTTGTTTATAAGAATATCAAGATGGTGCCAACATTTCACCACTCCCTCCAACTCCAGTTCTCTTACCACACGTAAGGAGCATTCTCAGTAAAGGTAGAAATACAAGAATCAAATCTTCCTTCATATCACCCTGGCCCTATCCTACATTTATATACAAGACCGGGTGGCAGTGCACTGGAGAAGATGCATGGTGAAGAATGGACAGATCTCTCATGAAGAGATGTTTTGGGCACAGATAGATTTTTGTTTCCATCACACATAAGAAAATGAGGCTAAAATGACCGATGTATTTACTCTAAAAATGAGCTGAATATTTTGGCTTCTGTTTTAAAAATAGAATATCTTTCATTTATTGTTAAGCATTTCTCTTGAAAATTACTGTTGTTTAGCTATTACAGCAAGAAAATACAGGCAGGAATCTGTGCAACACCTTGCACGCAACATCTGCTGGTACCTCTTTCTCTTCAAGTTTCTAGAATCCCATCTAGGACATCATTGTGGATGATGAGCCACACTTAATCAGCTATTTCCATGTCAGGATCAAGCAAACAGACATATTCTTGAGACAGTTTTACTCACTCAGGAAGACAAATGTGGCCAGTTCAATTATATATTTCTAAATAAAATTGTGGGAGGGAGTGCCATGATGGCAGAGTGGTAAGCATCAGAGAAAGAAACTCTGAGAATCACCACCCACATACTGGAATACAGCAATGTGAGGAAGATAAGGACAGAAGTGGGTCCTCTGGACCCAGGAAACATCTGAAGCATAAATTGAAGCCCACAGAGAGAGTGAAGGAAGAAACTTCAACAAAGTAGAAGGTACTGGGTAATACCTTCTCCCTGAGATGGGACTCACTGCATGAGAAGAGTAGTTCAAACCTGTGGATACATGGTGACTACTGGTGACCCCAGAGGCCTCCACAGAGAGAAGCAGCAGTGGAGGGAAGCAGCAGATATGAAGGACTGCACTAGTTGGTGGTGAGTGCTGAGGGCTCAGTCATCGCTCATGAGAGTGCAGATGTCCAGGAACCATCTTGAAGAGGGACCGACTGAGCTCAGAACGCAGAGCAGCTACTGGCTCCATCTAGTGGCCAGCAGCTGGGCGCAGGCCCATAGAAGATTTGCTGATGGCTACAGGCTAAATGAGTCTGGTCTTGATTAGAAGGTGCAGGCTCACTGAGATTCTTGACCACCCTGCCAAAAACTACTGCTGGCTTACTGGGATAAATCAACATGGATCAGAATTCCGTCTACACACATTTCCTACCAGTGACAGCAGAAACATACCTGGAAGTGGGCTTTTTTCTTTACTTTCTCTCTCTCCCTCTCTCTCTTTTTTTGTTGTTAAGGTTTTGTTTCAGTTTGTTATTTTTGTTTACTCCTCCTTCATTGTTTGATCTTATTTATATATGAGTGTAAACGTGGTACCTAGCTCCCTTGTGGCTGTGGTTCTGTCCCATTCTTCTTTTTATCTCTTCCTTCTCCCTTTCCCTCCAGTCTTCTGCGACCGTTTCCCAAAGTTGGCATGGTCCCCCTTTGTCCTCCAGCCTTACTTCTAATCTCTCCCTCTTTTTCCATTTCTCTATTTTCTCCCTAACCCATTTCACATTTTAACCCCTAAGGGCAAAATTGGCATACTAAGGACTTGTATACTGCATACAATTTTCTGCTTTGTTTTAGCTTTTGTTACATAACCACAAACCTAGTTCATAAGGCTAAAGGTGGCAAATCAATGGTTAGCTCAGTTATTTTCTAGGCTGTGTTTGATGCTGTTGTCATTGTAGATGGTATCACCATAGCCAAAAGTGAAATAATTGTTCTAAACAGCTGTTCCTCCCAGTATTCTAAGACTGATATTGACTAAGTACCACAGAAAATACTGTGGCACAGTGCCAAAGCACCAGGGGCTGGGCCAAACAGTCAGCTACTTCTCATTCCCAACAAATTGAAGTGGTAGGATCTTGCAACAGACTTATAATCCTAAAACACTTATACCTGGAAGATATCTCAGACAAGTAGTCATTTCCTGAGGGTTCTAGATATTAGCAATAAAGCAACCCACTATAGGCAATTTACAAGCATCAACCCAGGAATTAAACTGAAAAAAGAAAAGAAAATGAGAAGACACTTGTCTTGGTTGCATTTTTCTTGTTGCTGAGACAAAATACCCAACAGCCAAAACGAAGGAAGGAAAGGTTTATTTAGCTTACAGTTTGTGGAGGTTTCAGTCCATACTTGGCTGTTCTGAGGCACAGTGGCACACGGCAGAGGGCAACAGTTCATGGCGGTGGTACACAGCAAAGCAACAAATGCAAGAAGGGAGAAATGGCCAGAGGAATGGCAGCCAGCTGCCTCTTTCTCTCCCTTACATACACAAACTATCTGCCCTAGTTCAGGTATAGCTCTCACATCCATAATCCCAGCATTGGATCATGGACCAGTCATAAACTCTAAAAGCCACCCCATAACTGCGTGAGGATTTGGGGGGACACGTAGGCACAAACCACAACAACACTTAAACAAGATGCAACTGCAGATGTCTGGTTCACTACAGGCAAACCCGGGGAGCAGTGAGGTGGGACAACCTGAAAACACCCCCCGGCCTCTCGGAAGTGGTAATAATAAAGCAATTGAATTAGGCTCCAGAAAAAATCAAATCAGAAATAATTTTTCAGAAAACCACTTTGAAGATATCAATAGTAATACAACAACCATTGTTAATTTCCTACCGCTTTGTCTGTAACTGTATTGTTAGTATTGTTCTAATGCTATTTTGTAAATGGATGTCTGTTTATTAATATGTTTTCCTTCTTTTATTTTTAAAATAAAAAATAAAAATAAATAATTTCTCAGATAACTGTAGAGATAATTTCCACAGTGAAAATCATGCTTAGTGACTCTAGAGCAGATACAGATTAAAAAATAGAGAAGTTTAAGAAAAATATGGAAGCCATACATGGTCAGCACGGGGAAGAAATGGAATCCACCTGGCAAATTCAAGCAGATATCCAGGAGAATAAAAATTCCAGTGAAAGTATCCACAGCAGATTAAGCTATGTGGGGTCAAGACCTCAGATATAGAAGACATGATTGCCATTAGAGATTATGAAAAGAAAGATTTCCTAAAAATAGCAAGGGAAAAATCAGTACAGCAGTTGCTAGGTGAGGAAAAGAAAAATGACTTAAGACTGAAAGGGGAAAGGGTTATAGCTCAGTGGCACAAGCACCTGCCTGGCAAGTACAAAGTCCTGAGTTTGATTGCTGGTACCAAAACACAAAACAAAACAAAAAGATTGATTTCAGCCAATGAAAAAGCAGGGTATAACACAAATGATATAAAATAAAACCTGTTCACAGACATCATGGCAGAAAACTTCCCTGGTAGAGAAAAAGAATTTGACACAAAGTAATTAAGGCATATAGAACTTCAAATAGTTACAATTTAAAAATATCTACAGCCAGGCATAACATAGTCAAGATTCCAGAAATTCTACATAAGAATAGAATCTTAAAACCTGTTAGGTTAAAGAAACAAATTATCTATAAAGGTAAATCCATAAGAATCACAGCTGACTTCTCAGCCCAAACCTTAAAGTCAAGAAGAGCTTGGAGTGAAGTATTTCAAGTTCTAAAGGAAAACAACCTTCAAAAGAGATTGCGGTGCCCTGAAAAACTATCTTTCAAAAATGGTTGAGAAATAAGATACTTCCATGACAAAGAACATCTGAAGAAATTTAAGACCACCAAACCAGCACTCCAAAATATTTTGAAGGACATTCTAGAAAGAGATAACAAGGAGTACAACTCCATGAACTCTAACAGAAAGAATCTACCAGGCAAAGCAAACAAATAAACAGAGGGAGAGGAAAAATGAGGGGGATCAGACAACAGGAAAATAACATAACAAGGATAAGTCAATACATATCAGTTATAACCATCAATGTTCATGTTCTTAATTCACCAGCCAAAAGAAACAGACTGGCAGAGTGAGATATAACAATATGCTATAGACAGGAAGTACATTTAATTAAAAAAGAAATTCATAGACTGAAAGTCAAAGGATAGAAGACAATACGCCATGTGGCAGGGTCCCAGAAAGCAGCAGGTATAGCTATTTTCTTTGCAGACGAAGTGAATTTCAAGCCAAGACTTATTAAGAGAGATAAAGAAGGTTACTACATCCTTGTAAAGGGAAAAATCCAAGAGAAAGAGATGACAACCATAAATATATGTGCAACAAATACCAGTGCACTCAACTATAAAAAGACAATAATGGGCAAGAAAAATCAAATAAGAACTAGTACAGTTGTACTGGGAGATCTCAATGCCCCACTGTCACAAAAAGACAGATCAACTGGACAAAAAATCAACACTAAAATACTAGAACTGAAGCAAACTTTTGAATAAATGGACTTAGCAGATGTCTACAGAGTATTCCATCCCACAACATCAGAATACACATTTTTTTCAGCTGCACTTGGGAAGTTCTCCAAACTAGACCACATACTAGCTCAGAGGACATGTTTAAGTAAATACAAAGGAATTGAAGTTATCCCATGCATATTATCAGAACATAACGCAATGAAATTGGAAATCAATGGCAAAAGAGACCATAAGGACTTGATAAATTGGAAAATGGAAATTAAATAGTACCCTCCTGACCAATCAATGAGTCATGAAATTAAAGAAGAATTTAGACAGTTTCTACAGTTAAATGATAACAATGATACAATATACTGGAACATATGGGGCAAAATGAAAGCAGTCTCTAAAAGGGAAATTTACAGCAGTGAATGCCCATATCAGGAAAACAGAGCAAGTGCAAGTAAACAATTTAATGGTGAACCTCAAACTTTAGAAAAAGAAGAGCAGACTAAGCCAAAAACTTGCAAGGGCGAGAAATTATAAAGATCAAAGCAGAAATTAACACATGGGAGACTAAAAAAAAAAATACAATGAATCGAAGAATTAGTCCCTTGAAAGATTAAATAAATTTGACAAACCCTTAGCCAACCTTACCAAAAAAAGGAAAGAAAATACTCAAATCCATGCAATTAAGACTGAAAAGTGTGAAATCACAATGGACCCTGCAAAAATCCAGAAGATCATCTAAACTTACTTTGAAAACTTGTTTTCTAATAATATGGGAAATGCAGAAGAAATGGGTAGATTCCTAGATGCATATGAAATTACCAAAGCCAAATCAAGAAGATATAAAAATCCTAAATAAACCAATATCAGTGAAATTGAAGATGTAGTTAAAAACCTATCAACAAAGAAAAGCCGAAGCCCTGATGGATTCACTGCTGAATTCTACAGAAAATTTAGCAAAGACCTAACACTACTACTTCTCAGGCTGTTTAATGAAATTGAATGGGACACAATACTCCTAAATTCATTCCTAAATAAAATTGTCCAAATTCTAAGAAGAAATTGCTTAAAGATGCAAATAACATTCTATGTGTGGCCACTTAGTTACTAAACCTCTCAATGAAAGATGCATAGGAGCCCATCCTTGATAGGACATCCTCAGACTAATTCAAGCCATGAACAAATTCTGTGATGCCAAGTCACATAAAAAGATACAAGAGGATTTGTCATACCCATGTTTTCCATTTTATTGGAAGGATATGAATAAATCCACAAGTGCTCTTCAGTGGTGCCTCCCTTTGGAAGGGATAAGAGTATTTGGACTTTCATCTCTGCAAGCACTGGCTCAAGAAGCAGCAGCAGTTCCTTTTTATACAGAGACAGAGGTGGTGGCTTAAAACAGTGGGCACATACGAGGTGGCTTGTCATGACTGCTGGTGTAGTGGAGTTGAAGAGATAGCATTCCATAAGCACATTTTAAAAATAGATTCTCTAATGGTCTCCTATGCCAAAGGAAATTAAATTTCCACCTGTTCCCATTCCACCCCACTGCAAGGAAGGAAACCCTGCATACTTCTCCTGGCTTTGAAATCCGTAATGTGAAAGTATTGCAACAAAGCGGATAGGAGCATTCTGTTGGTTCATTTGCCTTCAGTGCTTCCGAGGTGTCTGAAGAATGACGCAACTGTTACACCTTTCCTGGTGCCCAGAGGGAATGCGGGCCCGAGAAATGTAACCACAGCGACTGGAAATTACTGAGGGAAATAAAAATAGAATCTTCTGTGACTTCATCCTGAATTTATATCCAGTCAGTCAATTATGCTAAATGAGAAACAAAGAGGAGGAAAAAATTTCTTTTGAAATTTATTATTTTTACATTTGTTTGTATTTAATTTTGAAACTATATGCTATTAACAACTTTTCCTTAATCGTGATGAAATCTCTGGGTAATACAGGTGCTGCCCTGTCAGGGTCAGGCTTATGAATCTCAAGTTTACTGGTCGGAATAACAAATAACCAGAAGATGGCGCTGTAACGCAGCCAGTGCTGTCTGCTCTAACCCTTGAGACAGGAAGGAGAATCAGACCCAGCATCTCTGCCATTAGGTTCTCGATGGGCTGCATTATAGAGAGTTTGGGTGTTGGAGTTTCACACAGGCACGAGACTTACAAGGAACCTCTATCTTATATTCTTTGGGTGACTTCATCCACATTAATTAGGAGAGCTCGTCTCTTAAGAGGCTCCTAATGACTAATACCACTATAACCTTGGGACAAAATTCAAATCGATGACCTTCAACTTCTGGAGAGTCAACAAATAAATAAACAAAAAGGAAAGAGGAAAAGATTTTGTAAGTGAAATGAAACTTAGAAGTGACTATCATGGGATAAATTTGCCATTTTTGCAGATTTCCTCTAAGAGCAGACAACGGCTAAAATATGATATAAGATGAAAAATCTTGTAGAAAATCTGCCATCTTTCCACCCAGAAAAATCAAGCGGAGTCTCTGAAAACAGCCTCACTTGAAAGTGAGGAGGGGATTCCATAGAAAAGAACGCCTAAATTTTGAACATAAAATCTGTTTCTAATAGTGCCTGCATGTGTGGCGGAGATTCACTACAGACTGTACTTGGAGCAAGTCTAGAAAAACTAACCTCAAATTTTATCTGCTACCCTCCATAAGAAAATGAGACTACCCTCCATAAGGAAGTGAGACTTTTCATTTTGAGACTAACAAAGTTAACTGAGTTAATATTGCTGCTCTTTGAAAGAATATAACAAAACTTAGAGTCTTTACAACATAACATGCACAATACTCAGAATATAGCCAAAATAAAAATATAAAGAAATAAGAAAACATAACCCATTCTCAAGAGAAAACACAATCAAAACAAAAAACTCTCAACTTCAGCCCAGATATTAGAATTATTAGGTAGTAAATTTAAGGTACTTATAATTGTAAAAAAAGCAAAAAGAAATAAAGGAAATATCATGATAATTATACAAATATAACATTTACATAAAAATAAAATTTTAAAAACTCATGTACAAATTCTACAACCAAAAAGTAAAATATCTAAAACAGAAAATTCATTAGCTAAATTGACATTACTGAGAAAGAAGTCAGTGAAATTGAATTTTGCTCTTGGAAATATACAAAAAGAAAATAAAAAAATAAGCAATACAAAGGAAAAATTATTCTGTATGTCCAACATATAAACATGCTCCTAAATATAAATATATATGTAGTTTCACAAATCTTATATTCTGAGTGTTTGAACTGAAACCAGTTATATAATGAATGAAATATTTAGTTATAGAGTATTACTTAGTCATTGGAAAGAATGTGGTTTGTTACTGGTAGAATCCATTAACATGAAAAGATTACTAAACCATGTTATAAGCCAAATAAAACAGGATGCACAAAGTGCATGTAGTATCATATAATTTAAGTAAAACTTTACATATATATATAAATATATTAAATAAATATTTACAATATATTTAATATGTAATTTAATATGTAAATAATATTTATAAATTACAAATAATAGTTATATATTTTAAAATAGTACATATTTTATACAATATAGTTTATATATTTACATATAGAGGAATTTGAAGGCATCTAAATATACATACAAACATATTGCATCAATATAAAATTTTTCTAGAAAGAAACACATAAACTGTTAACTGCACAGCCTCCCCAGAATAGAAAAGGATCTCTATTTTAAGAAATTCACATGTGCCTCAAGTCACAAAGCTTTTCACCTAAATTGTCTTCCATTAATGTAACATTTTTATTTCCTCTTTTAGTCTTTAAACAATACATAATTCATTATCACCTATGGTAGTAAGAAGGGATTTAGTGTTATATGAATGATTGTATTCAAAGTTATCTGTCATTTTGTGACTCAGAACCCTCTATTTTAATTTTTTTGACCTTCTTGAATCTACTTTTTAATTCTTGAAGCTCTTGCTTTTCCTTTTTATTCTGATTTAAAACACTTTCATTTTATTGCCCAGGCTGGTCTTGCACACCAGGCTCATGGGATCATACTGCTTTGAGGGCAGGGAGTAGATGGCTCTGCTTTTTGTTTCCCATGTTTTAAAGATAATTGTGTCTTGTGTTATGTATAAACTGTTTTAATTTATCTCTGAGACTATCAGTTAGAAGTAAAGATACTTTCCTGGATCAGGTTTCAGGTTGTGTGTATCTTTTCCTGATCCAGGCCCTCCTCAAACGGTTGGTGACCCTTGGGGTTACAGTCATAGACACGAATAACAGAAGCCAATTGGCAGGGCTACGGACCTGGGTGGAGCTTGTTGATGCTAGGCTGCACAGAGGCAGCAGGTCTGGGGACATCTGCAATTACTCTGGAACCCATCACACAAGCGTCCCCTTAGAAGGCGCTTCCACATAAGATGGGTCTACTCATTCACATTGCTCATGTTCAGGCTCAATTCTGATGTTTCTACCAAGAAATAATTTCCCTGACCTTTTGGCTTGGAGGTAATTGCCAGGATGCCTGCCCTCCACCTCTGGAGATTGTAAATGAAGCTGGGAGTTGCCTGTTCAGACTTCTCACACACACACACACACACACACACACACACACACCATATCCTCATGTTTAGCTGCATCTCACTTCCGATCACTGCCGTGAGTCCTCAGGTTCTGCTGAAGACTGACTGGGCACCATTTTGGAAGCCCTGAGTGCAGTTCTAGGCTAGGGTGTCCTCTCTGGTTTCCTTTATCCTCTTGTTGTCACCTGTCTCAAGTTATGGAAATGCACAGCTGCTGTTACCTGCTACTGCTCTCTTGTTCACTTTGCTCTCCTAGTTCTATGCCTTACTCAAACTTAATTTGAAGGGTTGGGGAGCAAATGCACTTTCTCAAGTAGCCACCTTTACCTGAAAGCACAAGAACTAATTCTTGAGCAAAGAAGAGTGGGCTGTTATTTTGGATATTGTTATGGCTTATGTCTAGGTGTCCCCTCAAAGCCTCATGCAGTCATAGGTCGGGCTTTTTCAGAGGTGGGGCTGAATCTCGAATGTGTGATTGACTCATGGTGCAATGCCGTGATTAAAGGTGCTAGGATTAAGGTTGTGTGATTGCTAAATCAGTACTCTGATTGGGCTGGCACCACCCTAATCCCAGTAGACTGGATGCAATATAAGGGACAGAAAGAGGTTTGTCTTCCCCTTGTTGCTTTGCCACCTTCTGCCTGCCATGAACTGTTTCTCCTCTAAAGCCACCCTGCCTTGGAGCCAGCCACTTGTGGGCTGAAATCTGCAAAATCTGCTAGATAGACCTTTCCTGCTTTAGCTTTGGGTGTCAGGCATTTTGTCTCAGCAACAAGAGAAAAGTAACTAACACAGATATGATCATCATGTAGTGGTGAGAGACTTGCAGGAAGAACTATCAAGAAGGTTTTTTGAAGTAAGGAACTGGAGCAAAACAGGGAAAAGGATGTTGTATTGTGTACATCACTAGAAGCCTGCAGAAGAACCGTGTATTAATGCGCGAGATCCCATTTTTGAATATAAAAAGTTCATGGTGTCCATCCATGAGTGCCAACATGAAGCTTTCATGCTCTTCTGTAGATATTAGCTGACAATCATAAAAACTTTGTGACCTTTGGCTTTGGGCCATTTATAAATATAGTACTTGCTTCTGCCCTTCTTGAGACCTCTCAGAAATGGATCTGCAACTTGTTTTCCTATACTTTTTCTCAGCATTCAGACAGCTGCATTATAATTTCTGGCTCTATTTTGTTCACTTCTGCAATGCAGTAAGCTATTTGAAATGGACCAGGAGCTGTCTACCTTCACCTTCCCCCAAGAGTACCCGCCACACTCATGCTAACAAAGGTGGCTTGCTAACCCATTGTTATCTGCTCCCACAGGACAGCGGAGGAGAGACAGAAGCAGTGGCGAAAGTGGAAACATAGAAGATAATATATTATACTAACAGCATGATTATCATCCATTTAAAGGCAAGGAGAAAATTTGTATTTTTATGCCCCTATGAGTTTAGCAAGCCCAATAAGTACTAATTCATCAGAATTCAGTTGAATAAGCACTTTGTATTTTTGTAGTACTTAAAAACATCAACAAAATAATCCTCTCAGCATACCTGCAAGGCCAGTAATTATAAAGGCTTCTGATAAGAGCAACAGGCAGCATACACATTCTCCAGTCTAGGGCTGGGGATGTAGCTCAGTGGCATAAACACCTGCCTGGCAAGCACAAGGTCCTGAATTCGATTCTCAGTACACTTCCCCCCCAAAACCCCCCACGTTCTGCAATGTAACAAATTTGCCTTATATATCCCAATCTTATCCTGTAACCAACAGCATTAAATATAACCATTTCTCCATTTTCATTCATTTCTTCCATAGATATTAGCAAAGGGCCCCTCATGAGCCTATCACTCCTCTAAGCAATGGAAATACAACAATGAATAAAACATTAAAAAATCTGGGTTTATGGAGCTCATATCATGTTTGATGTAGACGATCTATGCAATACAAAATAGTAGCTTTTTTAAAAAATCAAATTATTTCAAATATTTTACATTGGAAAGAAAGGAATTCATTGATCCTAACAAAAGAATGCACAAGTACCTCCCACCCATGATCACAAATTGTCAGGTTTTTAAAGCAAAGTTGCTACAGCCAGTGACTGGGGTCTTCCAGAGACACTAGCACCACTCACATGGGTGCCAGATCAGCATTCTAGAAAAAACGCAAATGCTGAAGGAGGCCACCTGTACCTGTGAGCTCTGTCTTCAGGGTGCTTGTGGTGTTTAGTAGGAAATCTACCTTTTCATACACATTCTGCAGATGTCCACTTGCAAGAATAAAGAGCAGAGACTGACTTAGGACTGCTGACTTAGTGACCTGATTTTACATATAGCTCCCTATGCAACCCAGCCTTGGAGTACTGCAAGCCAAGGTGACTGTAAGATCACAAAGAACAGATGATGATTTTCTGTTATTCTACTACAGGTTATTTGGCTTTGTCTCATCCTTGCATCTTTATGGAGATTATCAATGATTCAGTAACAAGCATATCTACTATATTACATAAATTAAACCAGAAATGTTCACTTGTGCTTCATGTCTTACATGCTTCCTACTTCTCAGAATGTCCAGGTTTTAAAAGAAAAGCAATTACATTTGAGCACAAATGGGCCTTGAAAAGAATCTTATTTTTCTCCTCTCATATCATTTTAATTTGTGCCAGTCACAACATACCCTGAAACAATTACCTCCTAAAATATAGTGTCTCTACAAATTGCACCAGGTAACTCTTATCTTTACTTTTATTGTGTTTACTTTCAGAAGTGCAAAACCACAAATCACAGATAATAGAGCCATCTTACTAAAATCAAATGTCACCCTGTTCATTTGGCTCCCAATCATGGTAAAAATAAATGAGGAGGAGAAATGATCAGATCTACAGAGTGTGATGCATTCCCTCTTCCCATTTGTCTTCTCGCTTCGGCTCAGACTCTGCAAAATGTTACCATGAAGTTATAAGGAGGAATATCTGTCAATATAATCTTGGAGGCAATGAGAAACAAATTTAATCAAGTGAGAACAAGGAAGACTAATAAACTCCAGTGAGAATTAAGAAGCTGTTCAAGAAGCAGAATAGATGTTGATATACTGCTTGAAAATATGACTATCATGTCCCTGAAAAGAAGATTCATATCATGCTCTTTAGGTATCTAGATTTTGGCAACAGCTTCCAGAAACCACTTGAAGATGATCATGCAGGTAGAATTGCTAATCTCATTACCCATGGTGGAGATCAGAAAGGAATTGGAGGCCTGGTATTGCATGTGCATCAGGCAAATAACAATGAAAGAAAACAGGAGGAACTGGGCACATGTGCTCTTCTCTTTGCTTGCTGGTCCGTGATCACCTGTCTTCCGCCTATAGGGAATGAATAAGGCAGTTAGAGTGGGAGTTCAGGTGGGTAAAGAGAACAGCTGTGAGTTCTGATGTGATCAGGATACAGTAAGCTTCCCGCTCTCTTAGAACGGTGGAGGGTGGGATTACCTTCGGTCATGAACACGGCATGTCCAGAAACAACTGAATCACATTCCCAGAAACTTGACTATGAGGGTCAGTGATTTGTGACTAGGGGACTGGTTCAGCTCAGACTGGTTGATGGAAGAGGATTCCCCAAACATACCAGAATGATGACAGTGTGGTCTCTGAAATACAATCATCAAAATAAATAAGCAAATCTGAAAGCATGGGCTGATCTAAGAGTGGAAGCACAATTTACAAGAGAGCAATAATTCTAAACACAGTATAAGAGTGACACCCAGCCCATCATTTTTCTCTTCCCTCTTCCCGACAGTATAGGTAAACCTGGTGCAGGAGACAGGTATGGTACAGAGTAGCCATTCTCAAAGGTATATAATTTTAGGCAAACTGCTTAACTTCTCTGTGTCTCTTTTCCAGTTTATCAAGTGTGGCTGGAATCTGAACCTCTTATCAGTGGATGTTGAAGAAACTAGACAAGGCAATTTTGGGGTAGTCCTGGTGTATACTAAACACACAAGAAGTGTAGGTGTGGGAAATTTGCCTTTTGACTCAGCTCTGTTCCCATGATTGAAAGCAATCTTACCCATCTTTCTTGTCATTTAGTTTCTGATGAGCCTCTGCTGACCACTGGAAGAAATTTGATGGAAAAGTAAAATCAGGAAAAAAGCCATTGCCCTAAACTCTCTATGGGTTCTGGAAGTGGCCGCAGCAGCATCTCAGAAGCCTGAGAGACTTAGGCTCATTGGCTCTGATTGCAGCAGCTGCAGTGGCGGGAACAATGGCAAGCCACTGTGGGTGACTGCCAGGCGCTACAGGAGTGGTATGGTTAGGGCAGCTGCCGCACAGAATCAAACACTGATGCACTATGGGCTGCAGTTCAGTAGCATCAGCAAGGCTGGCCTCCAGAACATCTGCAGATCAACAGTGCCGATGGTTTTGATAACAGCTATGATACGAATCACTCTCAAGCACCCTTAGATGCACAGCCCTAGTTGGTTCCAAGAACTACCCCTTTCCCTTTTCTCCCCTCAGCCCTAAGGGTGCAGAGGCTTCTCAGATCCTAATCTCCAAGTGCTATCTTATCTTCTCCCTTCTTGATTTCTCCAGTTCTGCGAACACTTTCGTAGTTACTTTCCTTTCTTCAACTCCTTCTGTTTGAAATAACTAGACTGATTTCTGTTTTCCTGACTAGACACTGGCAGGTACCACGACTACTTTGGTGGTACCAAGGTAGGCAAGGGCAGTGGAGGTGGCCGCCGGCCCTAACCCACAGAAAGTGAGAGTTTGTACTCTGAAGCTACACAGCCCTTCGTCTTCACTGAAACCCCTGTAAAAACCACACATTTGAGTGTTACAATTCCAGGATTTCTATTTGTTGGGTAGACTTTTGAAACTAAAGATATAAAATTTTAAATAAAAGAACAGACTGGCAAATAAGGTTGTAGAATTTTCCCATAAAACGTATTAAATGACATAAAAATTTAAAATTACTAGAGGACATTTGGGAGGTCAGGAGTTCAAATACCAAAATAATGGTTTTCAGGGAAAGAAAGTAAACAATAGGAAATTATAGAAAATGATAAGAAAAACATTTGCAGGTCCAAAAGACACATATGTTCAGATTAAAGGAGTTCCTTAGATACTCATATCAGTAAGTGAAGAAAGATTCATATAAGCAACATCACAACATGTAATTACTAAATTGAAGGAAATTCAGTTAAGGAGCAGAGTCTGAAATCTTTCAAAGAAAAAAATATATTCAAAAGATCAGAGATTTTAGTGACATTGATCTTCTCTGGAGCAGCCCTGAAAGCAAAGGAATAATGCATGTGAGAGCTTGAGAAGAAATATTTTTGTAAGTTTTTACAGCTTCATATAGTTCCTTGTTGTAATATCACCTTATGCTATATATAAATTATAAATCCATTGTGATGGTTGCTTTTTATGTGCAAGGTTTCAATTTTTTTCCTTTTATTCACCTTTCCAGGAAGCTACTAGTGGTTGTGTTGTTAGGATCTAAAGTGTCCCCAAAGTCTGGTGGAGCTTGTGGAAGACGACTGGGTCAGAAGGACATGGTACTTGTCAGTACAGTAGTCCATTGGCGAGTGTGTTGCTAAATGTGCTGACAGATGAGGGCTCTGGTCAGAAGAGGTGAGTCTCAAGGGTCTGACCTGGAAGGGTGTGTTCTTCTCCTCCTCTCCCTTCGCCCTCTGCTTCCTGGTTGCCCTGGGTTGAACTTCTTCCTCAACCACAGCCTTCCACCTTGAAGCTCCGCCCTTTGAGCCATCCAGCCATTGACTGAACCCTCTAAACCTCTCCTTCTTTAAGTTGGGTGTGTCGTGTATTTTATCTCAGAGATGGCAAAGTGAGTAGTCCACAGTCCACTTAAATGAAGAGAATGATACAAGAGAAAATGAAAAGCACGTCAAGGGGGAAATGACTTAGCTGGGAAGGTATAGGAGCATACTCTGAAGAGAGGAGAAGTGGGGTAAGGCAGAAAAAGCCATCTTTTATGGCCAGTTACCCAGCAAGGTAGCACTAGGACAATCAGAACTAATCCTGCTGGGGAAATTCTGAACATTGAGTCATCCTACTTGAGGAAAGAGTAAGAAAGATTTATATACATCTTGTCAATCAAGTTGCAGAGCTGTTCCAAAAGGGTATCCATCCCCTGGAATTGTCACTCCGTGTGAATGGGCAAGAAAAGACCTAGAGGACAAAGAAAATACTCAGGTAAAGAAATGCAGGTGGAGGAAGTTGGGAGTTGGACAAATGTGTGCAAGAGGCTCACCCAATGGCATTTCACTTCCATTCACATTCCGCCATGAGAATGAGCCATCAGGCCACCTTAATGCGCAGAGACCGGGTGATGGAGCCTTGGCAGCAAAGGCGTTTCTCCCTAATAAGCACATCATGAGAGAAGGGATGGTCAAAGCCTGCTCATGAAAATAACCAGTACAGATAATTTGAAGAAGTCTGTATAGCTGTCAAAGTTTGGGGAAAGTATATACCTTTGTTTCACAGTTTTTCTGCTGGGAATTTATCCTGTGGAGATACTCGGAAACATAGATTTATGTATATGATTATTCATGGCATCATTAAAAGCAAAACTTCTAGCAATTCAGGTACATAGAATTAAGAGGTATCCTAAATATTGTTCTGGGAAAAATGAATTAAGCACTCCTTAGATATTAGAAACAATTTTCCCTGTGTATAGGCTTGTGGTAACACTAAGCGCGTTGATCCAAGATTTCTAGTCTTAACACAGTAAAATTGTTTTTTGCCTGCATTATGGCCTGATGCAAGTGGCCTGATTATCAACAGAGGGCTGAGGAGAATGCATGCTGAGCATCCCTTTAGACATCTAGAGGACCTTCAGTACCTGGCTCCCATGGTCACCTTGCTCATCAACATCCTGTGACATGAAATGCAGAGAGGATCATGCATGAATCTTTTATTGGCCTGATCTAGAATTGGCACATATAACTTCCACTCCCATTCTGCTGGCTAGAACTCCATCAAGTAACCACAGAGAACTGCTAGGAGTTCTGGGTTGGTACCTGTTATATATTTAGAAGGATAGTTCAGTGTGACCCCAGGAAAGAGAGAAGACAAGTTTGCTGGGCAACACTAACACATAAAGTCTGACCTGATGTCTCCATGTCAGTCAACTTCCAAACAGAGGGGTAAAGAGAAAATGCAATGCACAGGACAGCCTATGCATGCATATATATTTGTGTGTATATGTAGAGTTTATTTACATGGATCTGGAAAAATATTTTTATAAGATCATGTACCCGTATTGTGTTCTGTATTTTTACATGGCTACTTAAGAGGATATCTAGCTTTGTTTTCGATGAGGTTGACTGATGAGGTTGACTGAGGATAGAAGCTATGGCGTCACACATTTCCCTTTAAGTGTTTTAAAATCATGTGTATATGACTTGTATTTTGAAAAATGATTTGAAACAATGGCAAAAATATCCAAATGTAGATACACTGCTACCAAACCTCTTAATGAGTCAATGATAGGCTGAAGCCATATCCACCTATTGTGAAAATGCTTCTTCATAATGAATTAAAGCATGAATCAGTGAATTAACAGGGTAAATAAGACGAAGGCAAAGAAATTCAACTGAAGAAAGATTCAGGAGGCCCTACAATTGTCGTGAGCCCTCTTAAAGGGCATCACTTCAAGTATACCTTAATGTGGCACAACTAACTTTTGTATCATGGGTACAAATAGGTATTTGTATCTATACAAAGAGATAGTAATGTCCTGTATTTCTAGGGCTATTTTGTGTCCCCCAAGTTTGAATGGGTCTTTACTTGATTTTCCTTGATCACAACTTTTAGAACACTATATCCTACGCTGTTGTTTTGTTTTCTCAGCCCTCAATATGACCAAGGTTTTTCATCCCCATCCTGTTTGCTAGGTACTTGCTCACTTGTTATCTCTCCTCGTCCCCTGGGCCACCACTGCGTCTTACAGGAGACCTCCTGCTTTTATGGGCGCCATCTTTCTGGGTCCGTTACCAGCAAAGGGACCGCTGCCCCCCTGCCGCCTCTTGCTTTCATGCCTCCTACTTGTAGTTGCGTGAGTGATGCAGTCTTACTGATGGAGGTGTATTTTCCTTCACCTCAGAAACCATTGTTTTGTGTATCATAGTTAAAAAATATGTACACAGTTATGACTATTGTATTTTATCAGCCAGAAGTAAGAATGTTGTGTGGGGAGGAACGAGTGGCTTGTAAAAGATATTATACTGCTTTCTGCTCTTGCTCTATATCCTGCAGGTAAACTGACTGATATTTTAATTTCCTCAGATTCTTTTGAAAGCTCTCTAAATGAATCTTCTGAATAAAATATACAACTTTGGTTATCATACTTTACGGTTATCGCTGTGTACACATTAAATGTGAATTAATGCAATAAAACAGTGCATTTCATATAAAAATACTATGAATTTCACTGCTCCCACTGACATAGCACATGTATCAATGTAATTATAGGGTACAAATCTTGGCCAAGAGAAGAAGTAGCATTTATTTGATATTTACTTATTGTGAGAATTCAGAACAAGTAATGAACTTACATACTGCACTCTGATATCTGATTTGTTTCCTTACCTGAGGTGCCTTTTTGGAAATTAGCACTGGCTCTAGGCTTATGTTTAATTTGATAACAGATTGTGGTTTGGGATATATTTACTAAAGACTTGTGCCAGTGATAATCCACATGCCAATAGAAATGGATAATTAATTTTCACTACTAAAATTTAAAGAGATTCTGCTATGGTTTTAAAATTACACTAGATAAAATAATATGTACATCTTAGCAAAATGTTATATGTTAGTTTTTCTCTGCAATCATCCATAAAATTAATAAATGTATTCACAGACATTCAGGGTGGAACTTCTATATATATAAATTTCATTTTAAAGGAACTGGACAAACTCCATTAAATATAATAGTGTTTATCAGTAAATGAATTATATACAGTATATTTTGAGGGAGAAGAAAGCTTAAGCAATGTTTAGATTTGTAAAGCATAAGATTACATTCAAAGGTTATGTTCCAGATTCAAATTCTAACTACAAAAGAATTTCTCTATATCCACTATAGTATATGAGATAAGATGTGGGTGCTGACAAGAACTGGGGTCTTCTCGCTTTGAAAAGCACTTGTACCTCAAAAGAAATCACTGATAGAATGAAAAGACAACCCGTAGAGTGAGAAAACATTTTAGTTAACTGTCCCTCAGAAAAAGGACTTCTATCTAGATCATATAAAGAATTGAAAAAAATCAGATCCCTCAAATTCAAAAACAAATCCAAAAATGGGTGTCTGAGATGAATAGGCACTTCTCAGGTGAAGGAACACAAATGGGAAATAAATGCATGAAAAAAATGTCCGACATCATTGGTCATTCAAGAGATGCAAATTAAAACAACACTGAGATTCCATCTCACCCCACTAAGAATGGCTACCATCAAGAAATCAACCAACAACAAATGCTAGAGGGGCTGTGGGGAGAAAGGAACACTTCCCCACTGTTGATGACAATGTAGACTGGTGCAACCACTTCGAAAATCAGTCTGGACATTCCTCAAAACATTAGGACTAGTGGTCCCATTTAACCCAGCTATTCTCCTTCTAGGTATTTTCCCAGAAGAATCAAAAACATCACACCACAGCTAGATATATGCACCCATGTTTGTAGCAGAAAATTTGTCATAACAATATCTTGGAAAAAACCCAAATACCCATCAAACTGAGGACAGGATACAGAAGATGTGGCATTTTTATACAATGAAGTATCACTCAGCTATGAAGAAAGATAAACTTGAGACTTTTATACGTAAATGGATGCAACTAGAGACCATACTGTAGTGAGATAAATCAGGCCCATGTGTGTAAACACTGTATTGTCTCCCTAATGTAAGAACCTGAAAAAGTAAATAAACTCTGAAAGGTATAACAGATATTGTGAAAGGGAAAGAGACTGCTCAATAGGAGGGCGCAACTGGGATGAGGGAAGGGAGAAAGGAAAGAAAGAGGAAAGGAAAAAATATATGTCTATATATACAAGATACTTAAGATAGTTGTACTACTAACTTCTATTGGTTTATTGAAAGGAACAGTTAATATTTAATTGTTTAATCAATCTTGCATGCCTATATCTGTAATCTGAGCTACTACTTTCAAGATAACCATAAGTAATACAACAACCATTGTTGCTGGGTATGGTGGCACACACCTGTAATCCCAGCACTCAGGAAGCTGAGGCAGGAGGACTGTTGCAAGTTAGAGACCAGCCTGGGCTACAAAGTGAGCTTAAGGCCAGCCTGAACCGCATAGCAACCAAGACCTGCCAGAACTGCATAGCAAGACTCTGCCTCAAAAAAGACAAATAAATTTTTTTTTAATTTGTTGATTTCCTATCACCTTGTTTTTGAAATTCTGTATTATTTTTATGGTCTTTGTGTTGTTTTGTTTTGTTATTTTGCTTTTGTTCTTTTGTCTTTAAAAAAACAAATCTTATCATTATTTCTCAGAATTCCTAATTCTCATTCCTTCATGAACAGCTATTATGCCCTACAAGGGTATGAATATGAGGGTATGTGTGTGCCCTACAAGGAGAAGAATGGGACATTTACACAGAAGTCGTTTCCTGTATATTTGTCCATATCAGTCATTTCATTCTCCTTTACCTTTGCTAACAGAACACTTAACGTTAGGAATTGGACAAAGCAAGTCTGACTGTAGGGAAGGTGGACTCACTTCCCACTCTAGGGATGAGTGTAAGCCCAGTTGTGGACAATGCAATACAGTTTTTCTCGATTATGTCTAAGAAATAATTTTGCTTTGTAACAGACAGGGAAAAGTACTCCTTTCAATATAACTCTGCTGTGTCCCACTTGTGATTCTATGTCAAATCAAACTACAAACTACGATGCTTCCAACTCCTCCCACCATCTTGAAACTATTTGAAAGATAAAAGAGATCAACCCAGGGTCATGACACCCTTCAGTCCTGACACCAGTCAGCGGCTGCCTGTTCTTAGTGTACTATAGGAGGAAATGACTCTAAATAATATGGATTTTGGGGGGTTACTTTTTGTTGTTTTCATTTACGTGTCTATTTAAAGTTAATGGTCAGGACCACAGATTAAAATGAGTCATCTGGATTGTGTGATAGATAATTCTCCCAGCGGAGTTCAGGTGAGTGACTATAAATAAGAAATGGGAAAGTTTGGGTCCAACACAGATCGAGGTTTTATCAGGAAGAGCAATAAAAGAAGAAGGCAACAAGGGGCTTGAGAGTGTTTGCAAGAAAAAATGATTTTAAGGAGAATCACAGAATCTAAGTAAGATAAAGGAAAGTAGACCTCAGAGAGGAGTCAAGTGAAGTCTTAATGCAGTGTGGAGAGAATTTGGGACTAAATGGGCTGGAGATACAGGAAAGGGTGTTTAGACATTAGGATGCAGTATTTTTAATTATAGTTTTCAGAACTAGCACTATTCTTAACAATCAAAGCCCAACTAAAACATTTCAAATTACAGGTAATGTTTTTCAATACATAGAGTTTATTACTGAAATAAGTTTTGATTTTTTTTTTTTGGCACTGGGAATCGAACTCAGGACCTTGTGCTTGCCAGACAGGTGTTTATGCCACTGAGCTATATTCCTGGCCTATAGGCCACAGAGTTTTAATGAGATATTTTGCATCTTAAAGGCAGAATACTGTTTTAATTTTTTCAGATGACCCTTATGAAACGAGAACTATCATAATCTTGCTGTTTCCAACCTAATTTTATCTGGGGGAAATACATGATATTATTTGTAAAGCAGATCTTAGAGACTTTTAAATTCTACTCAGGGAAGATATACAGAAAATGTTTATATTTTAAACTTATCCAAATTTCTATAGCAATTCTTCCTTTCTTTAGAGATATTTCTAGAATTCCTAGATATGTATATTTGAAGATCTAAACTTTTTTAAATATCTGTCATGTCAGAAAAGTAAAACTAATTACAGATAATTTTATGAAAGTACTGTCATGTCATTCAGAAGACCACAAAAGACATAATTACATCTGGTTCCATGAAGTTACTTTACTTTTTAAATTTAAATTTTTTCTCTGTCATGTCAGTGCCAAAACTATACTTCATTATTATTACTGATATTGGCCACGAACACTAAAATTTACCTTTCCAGTTTTTCAAGTCTCCATGTAAGGTTGTTATATTTCTGTAGGATGTACCTTTATAAAGATGAAGGTCTGATAGAAATATTCACATGTATTGGGAGACAGGAGAATAAATATCCTAAGCCTTATCTTTTCTATTTGTACAAGCAGCAGAAAATATTTGATGACAAACATTCTTATTTCCACTTGTCACACAATGCTTTTTACAATGTATTATCATCAGCTTATACACCAGAGGCTGCCACTGATGTTGGCATCAGAAAGATGCTTTTCTGATGACCTTTAAATATCACAATCCGAACTGATGATGCAGTACCTTCTTTTAAAAATTCAAATGCTTCAGGATATAGCATTGTGCCCATGAAGAAGTAGCACACGTTTTGCAAGATGTCAGAGGAAGGAAAACTATTAAACCTTGAATGTCAATCATTGCCTTGTACTAAGATATTTTCACCTTTCTTATATGTAATATTTTCCTAAAGAGCACAGAACACTTCATACAAATGAGTACAAAGTGCCCCCCATATTCCACACTATTAAGAGAAGATAGGATGTTGGGAAGGAGAGAGCTATGCACTAATAAGATATGATAATATGATAGTTTTGAATCTATGAGCTTATCAAACCACTCATAAATCAGATTCTTACTCCCTGAAGAAATGACTTTGACATAGAGCCAGCTATCAGTATACACTTAGCCACAGGAGAGGGAGCATTCTTCCATTTCACTTGCTCATATCAGATCACACAGGCTACTAGAAGAGGCCATAGTTCCTCTCAAAATACCTAGTGTGTTTGAAAAATATCCTCTAGTAAATCACCTAAGGCTGACAGAAGACCTAAAAGGCAAACTGGAGGCAATATATGGTCCATAAGAAGCAGGGGAAGGAATTTGATTTTTGAATACTGTGCTTCAAGGATTCACACAAAATAGAGCTGATTAAAATATTCCCACTTAATAGGGAAGACTATAGGCATTTTCTGTGGTTTGAATGTGTTCCCTCCAACATTCAGGTGCTGCCAATGTAATAATATGAAAAAATAAGCCCTTCAAGAGGTGATTAGACCATAAATGAGATTAACGCACAGATGGCTTGATTTACCTCAACATGAGCCCAGCTTAGTAAATTACCTGAAAAGGATTTTTAAAAATCTCTTAGATTCGATGGAAGGTGGAAAACTTTGAGAGGAGCTATGATCTCCAGTTCACAACAACAATGAAGAAAGGCAAAACAACCAGAAAATTGATGACGTTGATTGAATGCATCGGAAAGGTAATGACTGTGGAAACCAGCTGGTCAAAATCCAAGCAAAGACAGATTCTATCAGGAGAGATGAGATGCAAGTGCTTGTTACCCTAGGTAAGCACAGGCGGATTCTGGTCAGAAGAATCCAGTTAGAAGCGTTAACAAATTGGTGGAGGCTGCGTGGGGGCTGATGAGAGACTGTAGAGCCAAAAAAGGTAAAAATATAGCGGAGTTCCTATGCTCCTGCGAGCTTTTGTCTATGGATCCCACTGGGTTTGCAAAAGGATTGATGAGAGTCCTGGAAAGGCTTCCTTGTGGTACAGGTCTGGGAGGGACATAAAGCACAGTGAAAAAGGTGCGCATCCAACCCAGACCTTCTCTATTTCCCCAAGGGAAATGGAACTGTAAGCCAGCAAACAAAGGACAGCCAGCACTCTTACCAAGGGAAACGGGGAAAACCCTTTGCAGCCTGGAAAGGGAACAGAGAACAACACCCTCCACCCTTGAGGAAAGGTCAGGAATATGTGCTAGAGTTACAGACCTACAGTTCCAGGAGGGTGAGGAGTATTGAGAAGCTTTATGCCTCAGACCAACGAGCGCAGCATCTGTTTAAGACTTAGAGCAAAGCCAAAAAATCTGGCCAAGAAGCATAAAATTGAAAAGTAACAATTACAATACTTCTGGAATAGTTCCAAGAGTGTGGAGATGGACATAACTGATGTATAGTGCGAAGGAAGGGCCTGAAGCTAAAGAATGCATTAAGTAGAATCTGTCAGGAAACCAGACCCATTCCAGAAGTCAGGTATCAGGAGAAGTGTGTGAAGTCCTTGGGACAATAGAGGTAATAAACTGAAGATAAATCCTAACTCCTGGACAGCTTGATTTAAAGACACATATTAAAGGAGTTGCAGGAAAGGAAAAAATCTCATCAAAGAAGAAGCATAATTATTTGAAGGAATAAAATTTATTTACTTTAGGTCCTCTTGTGCTCCAAGATGATCTATTTTCAACCAAAAATCATGAGACATAAGAAAAGCACAACAAGGGCTGGGGATATAGCTCAGTGGAACAAGCGCCTGCCTAGCAAGCTCAGGGTCCTGAGTTCGATCCCCAGTACCGCCAAAAAAAAAAAAAAAAAAAAAAAAGGAAGAAAAGCACGACACATAGCAGTCTGCCTGGGCTCAAAGCAATCAACAGAACCAGATTCATATATCACACCGATAGTAAAACCAAGCAGTAAATTTACATGTTTATGATTAATGTGATAAAGACTCCAATATAATAGAAAAATGCATGATCAGACGGGAAATTTCAGAAGAAACTAAAAAACTAGGTAATTAAGTTGAAATTCTAGAAATGAAAAACAGCACAGTGGTACAGGTCCCAGAATCGTGGAAAAAACTAAGTTTGTGAAGCGAGGTCCCACTGTAACAGAAATGAGGAATGACCTTAACCACATCATAAGTGGTTGTTTCAGGTTCTATCTACTAGCATTATATAAAGAGTTCTAACTGTCCCAAATCCTCCCTGACACTAGCACTGGGGACAGTCACCTAAATTCCAATGAGTATCAAGTGATATTACACTGTGGTTTACAATTAACATTTCTTTACTTATTAATGCTGCTAATCATCTTTCATGTGTTTATTTTCCATCAGCGTATCTCTTTCGGTGAACTGTATGTTAGAGCTTTTTAGCTCGCTTTTACTTGATTTTTTTTTTGTTTTCTTATGATTGGATACTGAGAATTCTTTATACAGTCTGTATACATTCTGCTTGCAATTTGCAAATATTTTCTTCTAGTTTGTAGCTTGTCTTTTCCTTACTTTTTTTCTCTGAAAGAAATAGATGAGAAGATAGAGTAGATACTATTGAAAATTTTGAGTAGGGGGAGATTGATCTAACTTCCACTGAAAGAACACTCCAGCTGGTGTGTTAAGAACAGCTGAGGGAGAAGGGAAGAGCCTTATCCAGAATGTCCTGTTATAAAGTTCTGAGGCAGCTATAATAACCCAAGTAAGAAATGGTATGTTCTTACACCAAGGGATGGCAGCAGTAAAGGTAGAGAAAATTGTGATCTACATATAATTTAACCAGCCATCTGAAGCGTGTTCAAAGGAAGCCCTCTATTTCAAACACATGTAATATGGTGGGGGAACTGTCTCATGAACATGGAAAAATGACTTTAAACCTAAAATTTGATCTGCTTTTTATTATCATCATGAACCCAAAATTTTAAACAATGCAAGTGATAAAGATTTCTCTGAGAGTAAAATATTGTATTTACCTAAGTTCTATACTATTGCAAAAATTTTTGCTGACTCCTAATAATAAACACATAAGCTATAATTTCAAAAATTTTTGAATTTATTTTCCCTTAATAAGCTTTGTGTGTTGGGTGAAGTTATTTCAGAGAAGCCTTCATTATGCGCATGGCCTTTGACATACAAGGGCTTGGCTGCCTGCGTTGGTCTTAAGTGAGCCTCGCATTGGGTTTTGCAGTCCAGGTACTAATATCCCAGGCACAACCCTGGGGTGCCGCCTATCCCTGAAGATAAACAGCAAATTCAAAATAATCAATAGCACAGTGAGTATAAAGACCAAGAGACAGAATTTGAATTACTTCAATTCTGTCACTTGATGTGACTGCTGACTGCTTCAATTTGCATGTTAAATTTCTAGGTTTTATTGTGAAAATGGAACTTTTATCTTTAAGACTCTTATGACTATTTGTGCATATTTTAATTCATGTAATTTAAATTTATAAAAAAGCTTTCTTCTATCAATATGAAGGAAGATTGACAACTCTGGCTCTTCTCTATTAAATACGAATAGGAAGAAAGTCAATTTTCTCAAAGTTATTGACAAGCTGCAGAAATTAAGGCCCCAAAGCTTCGTTAATGCAAAAAATGAATCTATAGATATAAGTTCTTTGTCTCTTTTCATAAAAATAGTATAATTGAGTAGTATTCACCTATTTTGCTGTTTTACTGAAATGCATTTTAAATCTTTGTATTTTTTCAATTGTAACATTTATTTTTGCTGTCATAACAATGAAAGAAAAAAGCACAGTTTGCATTTCCTTTTGCCATTTTTGTTTTGTTTTCAATTCATGATTATTAAAATAATTTTGTTATGTAGCTAAGTGATGATTAAAGACACTCCACTAGACCTGTCAAAACCCAGCCACCACTGGTAATTTGCAGAGAGGACCAATGATTTTAGTAGCGGCTAAGACATTGGTGTGTAGGTTTTTCTTGGTTTGTTAGTTTGTATGTTTATTTTGCTTTCCACCTAAGTGACTGGAGGAATAATCCTGCTATTTACAGGCAGAAGAAAGGGAGTAGGTGGTTTGGGGCATGCCGACTTCAAATTGTCTATTAGGGAGACAAATGGTGATATTGAATTGGCCACACATATACAAATATGAAGTTCAGGGGTGGGACCCAGTATAAATAACATCAGCGTATGGCTGGCGTTTGAAGTCAAGATCTCAAGGAAGTCACACAAAAGAAGAGTACAAAGGGAGAAGTTGTTCTGAATGGGGACCCTGAATTAAGTTAAAGATTGAGCCTTGTGGTCCAGTATATGGTCACATTTTTACAGATATTCAGTGTGTGATCACAAACAATGTGTATTCTGTTTTTATTGTATATGTGTGCTCATTAATATCTGACCTATCAATTTCTTGAATGTGTGAAAATTTCTAGAGTCAATCATTTTGGCACTAGGAATCAAACTCAGGACCTTCAGCTTGCCAGGCAGGTGCTTATGCCACTGAGCTATATCCCTGACCCTCAAGTCAATTTTTGACTTAATTTTTTCTCCCAGTAATATTGTCATGTGTTGCTTTCTCTAATAGATCCTTTCTTTCTAGAATAGCTCTAGACTTGAAGAAAAATTGAGAAGATACTATGGAGAATTCCAATGTACCCCAATACATGGTTCTTGCTACTAACTGATCTTACATGAGTGTGGTAAATTTCTATAACAAAGAGAACAACATAGGTGCACCATTTTTAAGGGAATAGTTTGTTCAAATTGCCTTACAATTTTCCTAATGACTCTTCTAGGGTTCCACTCAAGACACCAAACTGCATTTATTGATCATGTCTTCTCCAGTTCCTCTAGAGTGTAGACTATGATGACTTCTCAGTTGTGCCTTGTTTTTTGGTGATCTTGTCAGTTTTACGAAGTCGCTGGTCAAGAGTATAGTAGGACAAACTTCTATTAGAATTGGCTTCATTAGTCGTGGCATATTTTAGAGCAAGAATACTGCATAAAGTAATTTTTTTCATATCATAGCAACATGATTCATGACTCAATGTATTAACTATTGTTATTCTCATAGTATTTTGTTATAAAATAATTTCACTTTTTTCCATAAAATAAAAAATAAATACACCTTCATTTACAAATATATACATATATATGATTTCAGTCTTACATTGCCTGATATTAAACACTGATGTGCCAGATTTATATGTATCTATATAGAATTCTCTATCACTTTACTTTCAATATTTGTGAATAGTATTATTTTAAATATCCTCTTGTACATAACATACTTGTGGAGTTTTATAAATATGTAGTCTGAAGGTGTGTCCTCTTTCAAGGATTTACAGTTTATTTTCATATTAATTTATTACGTTCATGATAATCTAGTGTATTAAGACAAAATAGGATTCAGGCTGGTTTGACTGGTTCCAAGAGAGCAACAAACATCATGATGGAAAGCATGGCAGGGCAGAGATGCTTAGTTCATGGAGACAGCGAAGCAGAACGGGAGAGCAGTGCTCAGAGGAAGGAGCAGAGGATCAGATTTAGACTCCCAGGTCACAGCTCTGGGACCCATCCAGCCACATCTAAAAGTGTGCTTTGCCAACCCCCAGGGCAGCTCCCAAGCCAATCAAGAGGATAATCTGCTGTAGCCATCGGCCTTCACCTGATTATATGTCGTTATTAAGCTACATGTACATTTTATTTTTTCCTCTTAATTTCTTAAGAATATCCAAATCTAATATTTCTTACACCAGACAAGAACACTTGTGTGTGCTGAGCACCATCTGGTCTCCTCTTGCCACAGTCTCCTTGGTCATCTTCACCTGCTATGTTGACTTCAGTTAGCACAGCATTGTCCACAGAGGGAGCCACTCACCATGGTGCCTGTATGGTCTTCACTTTACACTAATTAAAATTAAATAAAGCAATGAATTTAGTTCTTTGGGAACACTTACTCTTCAGGTACCAGTAGCTGCATGTGGCACAGATAGGGAACATTTCCATCCCCTCAGATGGACAGAGCTCATCTAGAATTTTATTCTACATGACTGTGAATATATTTTTGGATAATTGTTTACCGTTTTTGAAAAATAGGAAGCTGTACTGAATCATTGTCATGTTCTTATTTTTCACGTATTTTAAGGTATCTACCTCAATCTTGTACTCCCTGGAAAACTTTCTTTGAGAGTACATTAATGGAGGTATCTGTGTGGAAAATCCTAGGAGGCATTTTACACATGAGCATATCTTTATTTTCAGCAAGAATTTCATGATAAATCATATTAACATAATTCAAAGATAAGATTTCTTCCTTTATTTTTCTGGTAGTTTAATTTTACTTTTTTAAATCCAGTGATGCCTTAGAGAAATCTAGTATTAATCCTACTCTGGCTCCTTACAGATACTGTGCACTGGTGTTCTCTCATTATTTAATAACACTGAAATGCATCAACATTTTGCTTCAATTGTTCCTTTGTATTTTGTTGATTTCCACCCAACATCTTTACTGTTTGAAAATTTCAATATTTTTGCATTTATTTCCCTGTGTTATTTTCTCTATTTCTTGGCTTACCAGTATAATCAGTTTGGTATTTCTTTTTTAATGCTCTCTTTTACTTTTCATGGGCTGAACTTTTGACATGATCTTTCAGTTCAGTAATATCTTCTTTGACTGTAACTCTTTGGTATTTACTTCATATTCTAAGATCATTATTTAAACATTTTCAACTGGTTTTTCTCTGTTGGCAAATTTTGTTTAATGATGCTAATATTATCTTCTTAGGTTTTTTTTTCAGATTAAATGTTACATTTCTTTAAAATTCTTGTTCTGTTCCTCATTTTCTCTTCTCTTCCACTTCGCCCTATTTATTTCTTTTATATAGTGTTTCTGTTCCTCAACAGCTCACTATCACTCATGTGAACCTGCACATTCCATTTAGTACCTTAACTTGATTATTAACATATACCTGCAGAGAGAAGGACTTATATCTAAGCTCTGGGCTTATTCTCAACTTCCTTGGTTAAGAGAGTTAGGAGGAGATTTCTGGGGATTGAAAGGTCTTTGGGAGAAGGGAGGGGAGGAGAGGGATTTGGGAATAAAGTCTAAACATATGTTGGAATTGGATGTATCAAATCTGCTTACCCTAGAGATATATTTTTATAGAGGCTTTATCTTCATAATTTTAAATTGCTTTATATTATATCAGCTGTCTTTTACTGCTTAAAAAACTATAATGCACAGTGGCTTAAAACAATATTTTACTGAATTTGACAACTCTATGGATGACTCATCTCAAGAAATCTCTTTCTTTGGGTCTCTCTCAAAATTTCAATCAGGTGAAGGTAGAGCAGGAATGTAGGGCTCTATTCGGTCAGGCATCCATGACGGCTCTCTCACACTGCCAGAAGGTCATGGCTCTCAGCTAGGCTGTCAATCATAGGGCCTATGCATGACTTTTCTCTGTGACTGGGTTTTTCAAAGAACGGTGGCTGGGTTCTGAGAGGAAGCATTCCAATGGTCAACTTTCCAGGGCACTCAGCAGGAAGGTAACAAGCTTATTTTGATGTAAACTAGAAGTTCCAGAGGTGTCACCCCCACTTCATTGGACTCTGCACACACAACTAAGGCAAGCCCAGATTCAAAAGGAGGAGGAGCAGAACACAAATATGGAGAGGGGAAAAATTAGTGCTGGCCTTCCCTGGAAACTAAATTCCACACATATTTTGCAAATTGTATGTCTGTTCTTTGGTATATGTCATCATAGAATAATTCTATCTATGAATTCCATAAGTACAAACTATTGACTATTATTTTTCCAAAGAAAAAGAAAGGAGTTTTCTCTTTGCCCACGAGCTTTATTTTTGGCTACTGTAAATCAAAATCACCATTTTATTAGTACAGGTTCTATACGCATTTTCTCTTGGAATAGTGCAATAAACACACTGTGTATGTGTCTTGTACATTTACACATATGGTCCTTCCTTTTCTCCTATGGCTCGCTTCCATGCCTACTTACATTCACCATGTAAATATTCTAAAATTGTCAGACACTTTAGTCTCAGTCTTTTGAAAAATTACTTACTACAAAGTTATAGAAGCCATTCATCTTCCCAAGTCTGTTACAATTTAAAGAACATTCTTTTTCTCAATCATAGACACATTATCTGGAAGCATCTCACTCAACTATACTATACTGTGGCAGATAAAATTATATGGAACCTGAAGCATTTTTGAGTATAAGAAAAAAAGAAAAATAGCTGGGCCTGGTGGGACATAACCTGTAATACCAGCACATGAAAAGACGAGTCTAGTCTGGGCTACACGGTAAAACCCTTTCTCAAAAGAAGGAGGAGGAGGAGAAGGAAGACAAGAGAAAGAAGAAGAGGAAGAAGGAGAAGGAGAAGGAGGAGAAAAATAACCAAAATCTGTAAGAAATGCTATATATATGAAACTTTAAATTCCTTGTTTGGTTTAGAGAGGATAAAATTTTTATCATTTCAGTGAATTAGGAACCGTCAACTTTATCTCAAAATATAAAATCTGATTCCTAATACAAGTATTTCCCTTTCTTTAAAATGTTAACTTTATGTTTGTTCTGTGATTTTTCTTGTCATATATGCTTCATTTTATTTTGAACTCATAAGACTCAGAAGATGCTACGTCATATTTTCAGGGCATTCTGCAGCTCATTTCACAAGAGTCTGAAGGGCTAGGAGTATTGCTTCTGATTGTGATATTCATGCTAAAATCAGACAAAACAAGGGCTAAGCAATGTGTCAAAAATTTCAGCGATATCATATTTTGAAATGTAAATGGTGAAGATTCTGAACAAACAATAAGCACAAGTGACAAATTAATATACGAAAAAAATGTCCAACGTCACAGTTTATAAAGAATGCAGATAAAAACAAAAATTGGCTACAATTTCCCTAACCAATTAATTGGCTAATTTTAATTAAATTATACTAAATGTTATTCAGAATAATTAGTCAAAAATTTTAAAATAAGGGTTGCTTCCAAAAATTCAAAACGTACTTATACCTGTGCCAAAATTTCTTATTTTGCAACCTGAAGAAAATCTATTTAAGTGGGACAAAACAATAGCTAAAGAAGACTTACTTAGGGCATAGGGCATAGAACCAGTTATGAAAGTAATATTGGGTGTGATCTTTTTCAGTTTTCCCTTACCTTTTTCTGGTATTTTACTCAATAATCTGGCCTTTGAATTTGGGAAGATTCCAGTAGTGGTAACACCACAAATATTGTTCACTTAGTTAATGCGGTTGGTTGGATAGTTATTGCTTCTAAGAAGGAAGAGCAAACATTTTGCTGTGAAGGGCCAGATAGTAAATGTTTAAGTCTCTGAGAGGCGTAAAGTCTCTGTTGCAATTACTAGAGTGCTGCCATATGGAAAAGACAGCTGCAGAGGATACGTAAATAAGTGGGTGTGGCCATCCTGCAGTACAGTTTATTAACAGAAACAGTCACAGGCCAGCATTTGTTCTGGGGGCTGCAGTTTTCTGAGCCTGGTAGAATCAACTTAGCTGCTTCCCCTTAATGGTGGTCTGCAGTGTATTTGTATTTATTCATCTGAAAAAGGTGCTGAGAAATCCGAAGTGGGAATAGCGGAGGAGAGGAGGATCTGGAGGCCAAACTCAACTAGACAGGAGCCTAGAAGGCGTGCCAACAGAATAATCTACAGTATGAGTAACACAGTATCTGTAGTATTAGCTACTCTGGCATATAACTTGATAACACCTAGATACCAGGTATAAAGCAAGAAAAAAAATTATTACTGGTCGTAATTATACTGTTTTTTAAAGCAAATTTTTAATCAGTGATAGGACCTCCAGGATTCTTCTCCACTCAGCCACTAAATAGAGTTTAGACTGAGAGAAAGAAAAGCAAAACCCAAACCAAGCAGACCTTAGGAGAGGCCATGACAGAGAAATCTGAGAAGGTAACTATGTAGCTTTTCTTGAAAAACCAAACATGCTTGGAAATTTTACAGTGTTAGAGAAGAATGCATTTAAATACTGTTGCAGCCTCAGAACTTCTGCTGTGAATTTGAGCCTCCTCCAGGTAGGAAAAGCTGCCCTCTGATAACAGAGCTGTGCTTGGGGTCAGGATTTCTTCTTTCTTCTCCGTCCCGCAGCAGCAGTGACCTCTAGCCTCCCTGTTGGGAGAGAAGATGAAGTCGATGGGGGCACCCCAATCAGAAGTCCCTGACCACTGGGTCCCGTCCTTGGTTAAACAATGATGGGTATTTCTGAGAAGGTCGTCATTTCTTTCCATAGCAATGAATGATCGACTCAAGGAGTCCATATTGCACCAAACACTTTCAAAAATGATTCATGTTGATGGCATGTCTCTGGGGATTGATGCTAAATAGAAGCTACAACTAAAGCTTAAAAAATGATTTAGCAATAGGAAAGCCCACAGACCATGGCACACGCAGGCACAGTTGATGGTAAACATCAAAGAATAAATACAACTAAAAGTCATAAAATCGGATAGACAATAAATCTGACAGTTCAAGACCTTTTGGGGCTTGAATCATAAAAAATAAAATTACTTACTCAGGCATTCCTAGGTTTTATTTATTTATTTATTATTTTTTGCCACACATCTTTTACAGGACAGCGAACTAAAGACAGTTTCATATTTCTGACATGTTAGTGTGGTTTACAAAGGTGGCTGCTGCACAGAATAAAATCAAATGGACATATTGAAGAAATACCCCCCTTTTGTCCACAATACTGATCACGCCTCGAAGGGAAAGCTTGTTGAGAATTTATTCACTAAAATCAGACTTGAAGCTTTTATAGTCTTCCCATGGCAGCCACAAAAATGTAACAAAAAAGAGAGCTGATATACCCAAATGATCCTCGTTTTTTATTTCCCTGCAGTCCTCTTACTTTCCAAGGGGGTTATGATTGAGTTTGTGTAATCCATTTTATACAATAATAAAAACAGAAAAGAAATTTAATGTTTTTGATGCACAAAAGAGAGAAAAGAAAAAAAATGAACCTAACTTTACATCTAAGAAAATATTAATGTCAAAAATACTTTTTCTTCACATATAAAACATTTCCTCTGGAATAACTTCTTTTAAAATATTTAAAGATAGACAATTCAAAATGTGTTTTTAAATAAATGAAAAAGCAAAAAGATATTTTCCTAAATTTTTCTCTATCTTAATTATTAGATCATAATTTAGATAATTTTCTACCACAATTTGGCAGGATTATGTCAAGACATCTGTGACATTTAACCACAAATAAAGTTGCATCCTCAAGCTTTGGTCTAAAAAGAGAAGCATCGAATTCATGCTGAGTAAAGAAAATGATATTGGCCTCTCAGTCCTTCGTGCACCTTTCTTCTGCTCTTGCACAACTCTAAATAAACTCATGGAGACCTTCACTTTTGTATGTCTCCCCCTCTTTTTCCTTACAGATGTTAAAAGTCTTATTAATATATTCAGGGTGTACTGATTACCTACTTTGTATCAAAATGTGCTCAAGAAAGGCTTTTGCCACTGGTTCAGGTAATCCCTGCTTACACACATACCGTATATATACACCCATCCTGTACAATGTTTTCATGATTTTCTTCTCAGTCATGGCAAGGGCCATTAGCAGAAACTCTTGCTAGCTAATTCCTTACTCTTCTGACTTAAGACAAATTCACGGTACAGGGATGAACTTGGTGCTTTTATTGGTACTATAATATAAATTCTCAATGGAGAAAAATAATGAAAGCTACATTTACTGAGCATTTACTATGTGTTAAGCTCTGTGCTAAATACTTTTGGTAGATTATTTCATTTAATTTGCAAATTCTGCTATGAATACTAGTGTCACCCTGAGTAAACAGATGAGTAAAACTGGGGAATAGGTCAAAAAGCTTGCTAAGAAGATATATCATGGAATTAAAGCCCAGGCTTTCTTATTCAAACCTATTAACTTTTTTTGTTGTTGTTATCTACTATAAGCCAAACCACGTTTATAAATACTATTTTTAAAAAGTTTCTTTGGGGATCAGGATCTGATTTCTAAAGACTGAATTATATAAAGTTATCAAAGACATTTTTAAGAATAAACAGATTATAAATTTCTTTTTGGTTTCTTTGATGAATTAAAGATACACATAAGAAGTAAAGGCCATTTTTTTTTTCATCCCTTTGACTATGAGTTGGGCTCTGTGGTGTTTTGACTGATCAAGTATAATAAAAGTGATGTTGTATTAGTTCCGGCCTAAACTTTTGAGAAGACTGACAGCTACTTCTGCCTTCCCCTTGGAATCCAGCTGCTATGCTGTGAGGAAGCTCAAGAAGCCACATGAAGACACCTGTGTGCAAAGAATGGAGGCTACTAACATCCTGGTTGAGCTGCCTGCTGAGAGTCAATGCCAACCTTCAAACTTGTTACTGAGGTCACCTTGGAAAGGAACTTTGCAGATCTCAGTGGTCTGCCCAAGTGTATATCGTGGTCTACGGGGACAAGCTATCTCTACTGAGCCCTGCTCGAACAGGAAAGCCCTTGGCAAACAAATGGTCAGTGTGAAGATTTGGGCAAGAGATAGTCAAAACAGCGTTCCAATATGGAATGTGGTGATGACCTCCACAAATAAAACTGGAAAAATTATCCAAATGCCAAATTATTAAGGTAAAATTTCCACAAATGAAAGTCAGGAATGAGAGTTCCACAAATAAGGATTTGTCTCTTCATCCAGAGGGAAAGTTTAAAAATAGCCGCATTTAACAATGTTTTCTAACACCCCAAAGGTGTCATTTCTGTGACCAAGTCACCTGTTATGTGGCAGCACCCACGTAGAAATTACTCTAGTAAGCAGAAGTGGGTTAGGCTTACTGGACTTAAGACACTTCCTTTTGATATGATTTTAAAAGAGCTTTTAGAGGGAAATTTGTGAAACCAAATACTAATTTGAGAATAATCTATAGTATAAAGGGAAGAAAAAAACCATTTTATCAGTTATGTTTAAACTAATTCTATGTATTTTTCAGAGCTGTCATGGTAAGTCTAAATATTGCTTTCTCCTTTTTAAGATATTCATATTTTTCCAAATTTAAATGTGAAGACCAGAACCTCAGCCTTTTTCTTGGCTATTGGTGCATTCTTGACTTGCCTGCTTCTATCAGTTCATTTGGAAACTATGCACTATGAACTGAAGTGTGTCATTCCCATGTGCCACCCCAGTTCATATTTTGGAGCCTTAATACCAGTGTAGTTACATTAGGAGTAAGGAAGTAATGAAGGTTAAATGAGGCTATAGGGTAGAACCCTGACCTGATAGTATTAATCTCCTTGTAAGAAAGACACCAGAGTGTTTTTTTCTCCCCTCTACCACTGGAGGACACAGAAAGAAAGCAACTGTCTACAACCAGGAAAAGGAAACTAAACTGTCTAGCTTTAACTTGGACTTTCTGGCCTCTAAAACAATAAGAAAACAAGCTTCCATTGTTTAAGCCATGCAGGTTATAGTATTTTGTTATAGTAGCCTCAGAAGACATATATATATATATATATATATATATATATATATATATATGATTTTAAACTGAAACAAATACATAGATTATCAGCTTCCATATATCTATTCTTTTTGCTGTACAGTAATTAGAATTTTTGCTTGGCCATATAGTCATCCAGATTTAAAATACATATTTTCCATCCTCCTTTCCAGATATGGCCATTTTATAGAGTTAAGTTTGTACTGTCTGAGTGGAAGTAAATGCTCAACTGTCAGGTTGCATAAAAGAAGATCCCTTTCCTCTTCCTGATGGCTAGAATGCAAAAGCACAAAAAGAAACTGCAGTAGGCACCTTGAATCATGAGAAAGATGTCATCAGGGAAAATGACAGTATTCAGATGAAAGGAGGTGGGCTCCTTTCCAAAGAGATCTGCTCTATTAGCTCAGATTTTATTTGGCAGAAGAATAAGCTTTCATATTTTAAAAGCCATTGTTATACTTGATTCCCACTTACAGGAACCCAACTGATTTTTCTCACTAAATCATATAATTATTTATTGCAGTACTTAGCAAACACTATTTGTAAAGAGCCAGGCAATAAATATTTCAGGTTTCCCGTTCCATACATTTTCAATTGCAACTCCCCAACTGTACCACTGTAACACAAAAGCAGTCATAAGCAACATGTAAATGAAAAGCAGCTATTCCAATAAAATATTATTCATAACAGCAGGTCACAGACAGGGTTTGGCTCCTTGGCCAACCCCTGACCATTATAATAACTGTGTTTATCTTGAGAAACTGATATATATGGAATTCAAGTTATGGTCATACACAGTAAAAACAAGACAAGTTCCTTGAAGTCCCAGGCTAACACTGCCCATTTACCTCATTCTCTATCATAAGGGCTCTCCGCAGGGACTTACTGCTTACTCATTGTCTTACCAGTCTTTCTCTTTGAAAAGTTTTTTTTTTACAGTTTTATTTAAACTATCTCCATTGAATTTCCTTTTTTCTTTCTGCTCCTTTCACATTCCAGAATTTATTTTTTATTATACACCAGTACCCTCTTTCTTTTGGGGTTACTTGTTTTTAGCATTAGACATTAAATACTATTAGGCCAAAGATATCCTCTTAACATTGATTTTTATTACTATTAATTCTCTCAAGTATTTTCTTGGAAAGAAGGATTTGAATATGGTAGGAACAATTTAAAGTCATATTCACATATAATACTAAATGGAAAACGAACCATTGTACGTTCTCCAGTTACAACATGTTTGTTCTATCCTCCAAAAATTACCTCAGGTACAGTTACAAACTTCCTTATCCCTGTTTTTCTTTTTTCAGACAATGTCATAAAGCTGCTTAACTGTCCATGTTAGGCTCAAACTTGTGACCTTCCTGCCACACATTCTCAGAATGCTGGAGTCATAGTCTTTATTCTTTAGGTAAACATTGTCACTATCCCACTGCATTTTCCCAATCGGATCAGTTATAATTCCAAGTTGCTAGGAATCCATGTGTACTATACAAATGGCAGAAGTAGCTTTCAGATGACCAACCGGAGAAAGCCCCTTATTCCACACAACTGCTTGATAATGGACAACTCTAATAGGCTCCTTAATCTTTCTTGATTCTCATAAAAGAAAGGTCAAATCAGAACACAGAGGAATGGGCCAATGATTTTCCGTATCTTTTCTCTTTGAGACACTGTCCACTTACGTCCTCTCCAGAGCTTTCTGTCTCCTCTGGCAGTTCTCAAAATATGATCCCCGGTTCTTTTCTGGTAAATGCAGATTTCTTAATCCCACCTTACGTATATTGAAAATAGGCCCACTGATCATCATTTTCGCCGGTTCTCCTGATGGTTTGAGTACTTGATAAAGCTTAAGGTCACTGTCCTTCAGATCAAGTCTAATTCTCTTTCAGTATACCCAGGAGCTAGGCCCCACCTCTGCCACACTAGCCCACAATGTCACCTTCTAACCCTACAGAAACCTAAGAAGACCTCACCCACTCAAGATGCTGTAAACTATCACACATCCCTCTGAATAAGCCTTCCTCAGTTTGTCCAAGCCATACCCCTCAGCCTGGCAGCTAGGACCTTTTCCTCTGGGTCATGAGTCCCTTCTGGTTCTGCCACAACACACTTGGCCTACTGTGGCAGGACCCAGTGTTTTCACGCCTTCCCTATTTAACTAGATATTCCTTAAAGCTGTGCCTTGTTTTTTACCCATTTTACCCTTTGCATATAGTTTGATCTCACAAAATAATTGAATAAATGAATAAACAAATATATATGCAATGTACTGTGTCTATGCCTGATGACCTCTAATTACCTTCAAAAGTCAAGTTCTGCCCTTTTCTTGTGCCCTGCTCCTCTACAGTTCCAAGCATAAGAGTAACTACCAGTGAACTCATGCTTCAGACTGTTTGGCTGACATTTCTGCCCTCTCCTTGAAACAACAGCACCTCTAATTTATGAACTGCCACTTTGCACCAACTCCTATTTCAGCTCAAATGACTCAACGATTATTTGAATAGTTCTATAAGGGCTTAAGCCTTTTTAAAAAATGATGCTGTATCTCATAAAACTATGGTTGATATGGTTATAAATTTCAGGAATGAGACCTAGGCTTTCTGTGCAATCAAGTTTGGGTGGGGGCACATTCCAGCCATGGCATCTCATTCCACAGGGGAGCTGAGGCTCTCCCTGCACTATACTAATTATCAGGCCACATTAGAATCTCCTCCCATTATGATAAAAGCTTTGGCTGTCTTTGAATAAAGCACTTCAAAGTCTCCCTTTCATAAGATTTTTGAAACCTCAGTCCATTGAGACTGTCATAGTGTGATGTGCTTGTGCATTTGTCATACTTTCTGGAAACTGCCTCCAACTCTGGACCTGAATAAGCTAAAAGCTCTTCTTAAACACGGCTTTAGAGGGGGCTTCAGGAAGGGACAGGTAGTACCCTGGGCATGATAGGAAAAAGTCACATATTTGCCCCAGGAAGTGTGGAATCTGTCCATGATAACAGAAATGGAGGACTGGCTCCAGCACGGAGATTTTCCTGGACAATGTGGCATCAGCTCCTAACAGAAAGAAGGTTGGGTTTATGTCAGGATTCCAGCAGAAACAGTGACATATTTGAGAAGAATTTAGGAAAGGGATAATTACAAAATATTTAACCAGTTTTAGAAAAGCCAACTTGGATTGGTACAGGGCTACAGATAGTGAGGGAGACACTAGCACCCTTACCTGAAGTGGAAAGAGAGAGTAGTTACAGAAACTCAGAGAGGACATTAGGAAAACCAACCACTTAACAGGAGTGATGGGCTTGACAGAGAGACACATCACCCCAATGCATGGGGGTATTTAGAGAAAGAAATGCTCCAGCCTTACTCTCTTCCCATTGTTCTAAATCCTTCTTGTGTTTGCGTATTGACTGAACTTGAAACCAGAAGGCAAGAGGACGATGTCTACGAGTCCACCTCCCAGGCAGAGAAGGCAGAGGTCAGTCTTCAGGGGCCGCCACAGCAGACATCTAATGTAAGGGTTATGTGGAAGATTGAGGTGAACATGAGATGGTGCAATGCTTTGCCTGCTGAAAGAAAGGATGTGAACTTTATCTAATAGACACGTAGGCTACCAAAGCAAGAATAACTGATCCTAATCATCCCAGTAACTTACTTTCCTTTGCTTCAGATTCTATGAAGGTTTTGAGAATTTGGATCAGAGACATTATGTAGATGCTATGAAGTGATGCTAAGATAGCATATTAGATAGTATACTTAAACATGGAAATATTAGATAGCATATTTAAAGGCAGAAATGATAAATACTTAGCTTGACAAGTACCTTAGAATAGATGGTATCAATCTACATGCCAATTAGTCTGATAAAATGCAAAAAATTAATGCTTTTGTCATGTATCTAACTGAAGTTAACAGTGGAGATTGTTGATGTCAGGATGTGCTCCACCCGTAAAGAAATCAAGGACCACCGACATGGTGTGAATCAAACAAAATATATCTCCAATGTCAACTGTCCCCAGATCCTCCCCAAATCAGTCACTTTTTCCTGAGGATTCTGCGACTATCAAACCATCTTTGAGTAGTAGATTCTCTGGGTTTCCTAATGTTCTGTCTTAAAATTTCCACACTCATAAAGCAATATCATATTAATTATATAACATTAAATCAATCAGTAATAATAGGAATTAAATTACTAACCCCTTTTAACTCAACAACAACCACCCCTTTTGAAAAGGAAGGTAGATGGCTGTTGCTCAGGCCATTGTCTGAAGAGGACAGACTTAGACGAGTCATTTACAGATCATGAGAGGATCTCTGCACAGTTAGGAAAAACCAGATGGTGCATGAAAGTCAAGGTCGGAGGAAAAGAAGAGATAGAAAGCCAAAGGAGGGAAAAGTACCAGGTAGATTCAGTAGAGTTTTCTATGTCATGCAATACATCATGCCGTGCTGTTTAAATGCATCATTTCACATAGTCTTCATATTAGCACCCCTTTTTCCATGTGAGATAAATGAAGTTTAGGGGAGCTTAGTAACTTGCCCAAGGTCACAGAGACGATAAACAGAGAGAGCCTTAGAAGATTCTAAAGTCTACAGCTTATTTCCTTTGTGATATGTTCACATTCTGTCTTAATGAAGGATAAACGAGAAATGGAAGTGAATTTTTAAAATTAACTAAAAAGACCTGGATACAAAACACCTGCACACAGTCCCCAGAAGAGACCTTCTGTAATCAATTCATCCATAATTAAATATAGTTTTATTAAGTATGTATAATCTGGGCTTGTGCCACACCTAAGGGTCATAGAGGTGAGAAAGTATGTTAACCTACTCCACAAACTAACAAAGCAAAAAAGACTTTATTCTAAGTGTATACGCTTGAGAACCTAATGGCAAGGTTTGTTGGGTTGCTGTGGACTAGAAAGGAAGAGATTAATCATTTGCAGACTTCTTAGACCAGTGTTGGTTCTGAGAAAATAAGGGATAGAAGAGAATGCACTTTCTATTTGTCCATATAAGTTGGGCCAATGATGAAGAGTCTTTTAGAGCTTTCAGTGATAGCAGCCAGTTGATGCATATGTGCCATAGGTTTGCTACTGAGTTGGGCTATGCTACAGTAACAACAAAAATCTTAGTGGCCTTCTGTGACAGATAAACTTGATTGTGTAAACTCAGCTGGTCGGGGAGCTGCCCAGGGGATTGATAGAGCACACTTCTGGGGTGTCTAGGAGGGTCACAAGGCCATAACCTTAGGAACAGTGTGTCATCCCTGGCCCTTTCCTCTCTAGCACTATCTCCCTGCTCTTACTTTCTGGTCAAAATGAACTAAGGGTCTTTACTCTATCATGCCATGATGTTCCTGTCTTGGAGGTGGCCAACCATGGACTCAATCCCCCAAAACCATGACCCAAATGAAACCTATCCTGCATTAAGTTGTCATGTCTCAGGGCTGAGAAACCTAACCAATATATTTTCCAAGATCAAGATTTATTTCTCACTAATTTATTTTTCACTAATCCAGATCACTATGGATCTGAGTAACTGTCCAATAAAACCATTCTCCAAATGGTGACTCAGAAATCAAGGCAGCATCCTCTTTTGGGGTTGGGTAACGAGGATTTCATTATCTCACCAGGGCCCCCTTCATCATCACCAGAACAGGAGAAGCATCAGAGAGATTTCCACACTTGCAAGTTTTATTCAGACCATAAAGGAGATGCACCACTTCTACTAGTATTTTATTGGGCAGAAGTAGTTACAGAGAATCTAAGTAGAAAAATCCTGGGAAGAAAGAGAAGAAAGCCAATATACTGGGAAATCCCAAAAATGCCTTCCATAGAACTTAAGAGCAAATGCACACTGACTACTTTTGAGGTTAGAGCTATCTGCATTGGCAACACTGTTATTTATCTATGACTGTAATGTGAAGGATAGGTGACTCAGGATGCCAAAAAAAAACTGGGGTGGAAAAGTAGACCAGATGCTGATAAGAGAAACACAAAAATGTCACAGTCCAATCACCACCCCAGCATCACAGCATGACTCTTCTTGAGAAAGGGCTCTTATAGACTAACACAGAGAGAGAAAAATATTTCTTTGGCCTCTTGGCTTTCATCAGATATCTGCAGGAACTCCCTTGACAGCAAAGGACTTTATCTCCAAGTGTAATGTTTCAAAAGATGGTTTAGCTTTGGTCAAATTGCACAGAAAAGCAAAACTCCAAAAGTTGCAACTCAAAAATCAGACACATTAAAAGTTTGAACACATTAAGTAGTTCTTAGTCAATCCACAGTGAGACTATCCTGAAATTATAGCAAAATAACATAAAAAGAATCATGGTTGGAACTGAGGGGGAAATTGAAAATTTGGGAAATTAAACTCATTATTCCATATACCTCTATTATGACTCAATTCTTCTTCATTGCCCCTTTTGAACCTTTTCTGTGTCTGCTGTGCTCCTGAGCTGAGTTATGGAATTTAATATTAGGTTCTTTTTTTCCAATTGCAGGTATTATTTGGTCTTGCACAAGTATAGCTGGATATTTAACAATCTACCTAAAGATGTTCAGACAATTTTCAAGAAAATGCTCTTTCCTACTGTGCCAGGGAAGAGCATCTCTGAGGAAGAATGGTGAAAGGGCTGTGAGATTTTTGAGTGTGGGCCGGGATATGCCAGAAACAATAAATAAGAAGCTGTGCAAGAGTGGGAAGAGCCCTGAACTAGGAGACTGGAGACTGAGCCTAAGTCCCCAAATAACTGGTCAGCTCAGACAAGTCAGTTCATGTGGTAGATTCTGGGAAGGCAGAGTCTCCCTTCAAGATCAGAACTCATTGCCACAGATGCTGCAGACAATGCCAGAAGATAGCCTCAACTGTCACCTCCTTTAGTGATAATCTGAAGTGCAGTGTGTTATGTCACAGAGGGAGATTTATCCCCACTTCCAGTTGGTGAAGAAGCTTGGCCCTTACTCCAAATTGGAACAATTTAAAAGCACCAGTTATCCCTACTGAGTCAGTTGAGGCCTTTTTAAAGAATGCGCTGTAGCTCAGCTTCTCCTGTTGCTCAACTTTGCTTCCTTCTGCTCATTGCACAGAGGCAGATCTCAAGCGCACCGCCTAAAAGAACATTCTGCTCACTAGTTTGCATGTCAGTCTTGTTCCTTGAAAATCTAAACTGTGATAATACATCTAAATTAAGTCTGTGAATCTAGGACTCAGCTTCCTCTCTTCATTAGACAAAACAAAAAACAAGACATCCTGAGGGAGTTGTACATTCTTAACATGAAGCCCTTGTATGGACATAAAAGGATTTGGATACTCTGAGTTAGATATTTCTTTTTTGCTATTTATAAACATTAATATGTAACTGACTGATGGGCACTCTGCTATTCTGGGGTCACAGCACTGTGGCTCTGGGCAGTTCCATTGTGATGGCTCCCCTTGCAACACCCCACACTGCAGGTTCCTGTGGTCCCCCAAGGCACTAAGTGGGGGCAGCTTGGTGCGCCTGAACCAGAGAGGAAGTAGCTCTGTTATATTTTGCACCTCAAAATTCTTCCAACTTGTACTTGTTACCCAATTCCAAAGTTCCCACATGTGAGTAGTTGTTTCAGCCACATGCTACTTCTCATAATAGTTTCTGCCTTAGTCAGTATGACCTGCTGTAACAAAAAACATAAGCTGAGTGACTTAAACAAGCACCATTTATTTTTTTCTGGATGCTAGAAAATACAACTGGGCTTTTTGGTTCAGATGACTCTTGTTAATGTCTTCACATGGTGGAAAAAGACTAGAGCCCTCTCTGGGGGTTTGTTTTTAGGGCGCTAATCCAACTCATGCAGACTCCCCCCTCAACCTAATACCTCCCAAAAGTTGCACTCCATTTAATACCACCACATTGGATATTAAGATGTCCACATATAAATGTGTGGGGCATATGCTAAGTCTATAACACCGATGTTAAAAAATCCATTACTACTTATGTGCATAGAAAATGTATCACTTTAATTTATTGGATCTTATTTAATCATCCTTGCAAGATTGTGAAGAAGGCTGTCAGGTATTATACTCTCCACTTTAATGAATAAGGGATTTATTCAATAATTCATATCAGTACTCTTGCTTCTAGCTGTTTCCAAACTTTACCAATAGGTGAAGAAATAACAGACCCATATAAATGAGATCAAACTTTGTGAAAAACCCATGTCATCCCCCTACACCTCTTGGTACCTGAAGCTGTTAATTTCCATATAATAATCAAAGTAATCATTTCAAAATCAGATCAGATTACTTCCCTGCTCTCAATCCCCTAAGACTTTCTTAGTATGCTAAATAAAACCCTAAATCTTACCTTTTGCCCGCAAGTTCTTACAGGATGGAGCCCATCTCTTGACTTCATCCTCTCCCATTAGCGCACATGCCTCTAGCTTTCTGATTCTTGAACCATTAAGTATGCTCCTTTTTCTGCTTTTGCACCCACTCTTCTCTTTTTCTGCAACTTTCTTTCTACTCTTTGTCTCAGCAATCACCACCAGAAAAGGCCACACAAGCTGAGAAAGCTTTTCCATGATTCTTTTTCCTTTGACTGTGGCTTATTGATATTCATAGTACTTATGAGTGCTAAAATTATATTATACATGTGTATGTTTGTTTTATATTTGATATATTCCTTTGCTAGTTATATTTGTTTATTCATTGTTTCTCCTCCTACAGTATAAACTCCACAAAAGCAGAGATCTTGTATATGTTGTTCATTGCTGTATAAATTGTAAGGCAGAGATTACAAAGAGACTTACATTTCTTGCATTTCCTTTCTCATTAACTGCGCAAGTCTTTATGAAATACTTGATGTTGTATAAAGCTTTTATAAGAAAATATTCTACCCTAGCTTTGCCACTCATACATCATAGGAGCTTCACAGAGTTATGTAATCTTTCTCATACTCTGTAAAATGGGCATAATTGTAGTTGCTGTGGGAGTTGACACCAGCACAGTGCCTGACACATAGACAATGCCCAATGAGTATTTATCAACAGAACTATGATTATTATGGAGAAAAATGACAAATGTAGAGTGTCATACATTTATTTACTTATTCATCATCCATGTATCGGTGAGCTAGACACTGGGTAGGCAGAAAAGAAGGAAATCCACCTCATGCTATTAGGAAGTCCTAGGATTTGCACAAGGGATGCTCTACTGTCTCAGTTACTTCTCTCATTGCTGAGACAAAATACCTGATGCCCAAAGTTAAAGAGGAAAGTTTTATTTAGTTTACAGTTTGTAGAGGTTTTAGTTCACAGCTGCCCAGTTCTGAGACTGGGTGGTCTGGCAGATGGGAATCTCAGAGGATAAATCATTCATGGCAGACAGAAGCAGTAAGGCAAGCAAGCAAGCCACAAAGCAAATGGCAACTTCTTTCTGCCCCTTTTAGTCTCTGAGGATACCTGGTATTAAGGTGGGTACCAAACGAAACAATGGACTAATTTAGTAATCACACACCCTTAATTCTAGCATCACACATCCTGGATCCAGCCCTGGTGAAAAAACCCCACCTATGACTGCATGAGGCTTTAGGGGGACATCTAGACACAAACCTTAATATGTACCTTACTATTTATTCCCCCTGCACTACCAGGAACTTCTATCGTATGTGTATTTATAAAGCACTCAGTAAAATATGTGACTAGAATTAACCATTAATTCATACATTCACTCTTTTGTTGAATATTTTTCCTTTTTTAATTCTTAAACACCATTGAAGATAGCCACAGAGAAATAGACACAGCCTTCAATCTAAACAAAAAAAAAATACAGTTTAAGAAGGAAGCTAGACTTTGGGTCACTCCTACAGTGGCCCTTGCCTGAGCACTAGTTTGTGTGGCCTGCCCTATCATGAGGTTGGAGCCTTAACCTGCCATAGTTCTGGGAAAAATTCATACCAAAAGTCATTGTTCTAAATTACTCTTGAGAGATCTGATGTTCTCACAATACTGGAGCTGCATTTCTTTTTAGCAACAAAATTCCAAAGCTGACTACTTGTTACCCACTTTAACTCAGCAAATTTTAAGTGTTTTTACTTTTTTATATCCTATAGTAATTTGTCTTATTTCTAGTCATCAGATGTTAAACTTTCTCAATGATTGTTAAGTTTTTCACTTTTCCATCTAAACATCAGTGATTGTTATAGATATATTAAGGCTGTGTTGCTAGGGTCATATACATTCATGATGGAAATACACTCTTGCTCACTTGCTCTTTTTGTTATAATTTAACATCCTTTTTGTTCTTTTTTTTTATCCTTTTTGTTCTTAATGATTGTTTTTCTTTAAGTCAATTTTACTACAGTTAGTATAGTTCATTAGTGTTCTTCCGATATTATTTGCCAGATGTATGCTCTTTTTTTCTTATTTTTCCTTCCTCTCTACCACATTCTAGCCTTACTCCTCCTCCATCTCCTCACTCTCTGAAAATGAAATCTTATTGGCCTCTCAGGCTATTGTTTTCTCTTTTCAATATATTACCTGTAAAAATTATTATCTAGTATGATTATGCATGGAATTTAGAGGTAGTTGTGGGTTTTTTAAAGCATAAATCTACAAAAACCTAAGATGGATAAATACAGAATAGTCCAAGGTCTGTGAAGGGAGCCAGTCCCCTCTAAAGTCCATCCTCAGTGAAAGTGACGAGGTTAGGTTTCCTAACATGCAGATATCAGAAACAGAACCTCCTTCCACACTGGGTAGCTAGAGATTGGCCTTGGAGTATGGGTATCAATCCCAAGATAGCAATACAATTTAAGGGCAAATGTCTTTAAATAAATTTTATATTATCAGTTTACAACCTATGTAAGTACATTTGATGATCATATGCCTAGCCTCAGCAGTGTGTCTCAAATATCTCACATACAACATTAATACATTATTTTATTAGTTAAAACCCAATGATATTGCAGAGATAAAGAGATAGAGACAGAGACAGAGACAGAGACAAAAGCAGAGGCTGAAGTAAAAGAAATGTTGATGGATTAAAAAAAAGTTATTTATCTTGAAGTTGAAAAATGTCTTTAGCTGGAAGCCTAAATTTAAATAACTCAATGCTTTTACAAACAGAAAATCAGACTATCCTGCTATGCCCATTCAAATTTCTCTAACTACTTCAATTTATTGTTCACTAATTATAGAGACTTGTTGTCCAGAATAAATAAATCACCACCCAGTAATTACTTTATTGTAAAATGTAATGAGCATCCAAACACTGACACATACTGTAAAAATTGCAACACAATAAATAGAACACTGTTTTCCAACAATAACCCAGCAGTGAATTCTGCTAGTGTATTTCTTTGTGAAACATGTTTATGTGATAGTCTTCCAATTTTATGGCAGAAGTTTATCACCATAAGGTGCATTTCATGACAGTCGAATAACTACATTCAGTTAGGCTTGTCACCATGTGCCTTCCGTATCAAGACACATGCTGATTGTATCAAATACTGTTGACTGTCTTAGTGCTGTGAATAGAAAAGATGATTATACTGTTCTGTGTAGATATGATGCAATGTTATTCACACTGCAAGAAACTGAAGGTCAAGGTTGTCTAACAACATTAGAAAGATTGGGCATTGAAAGCCTCTTAATGCAGAGATGATTCACTAATGGGCAGATGACAGGTGTATTTCAATGTATAGATGGTGCTTTATGTAAACGAGTGGGATAGAGGTGCATGTACATCAAATTATTGTGGGTTGTTGGGTGGGGATATGGGTTGTTAATTCACCTTTTTGACAGTAGATCAGAGAAATGTTTTAAGTGCTTCCCTTTATAATATGCATTGATTTATCCCAAAGGATTAGAGTGGAGAAGAGATATAAAATTTTTCTACCATTCTACAGAGAAGCATTCTGTGGTGACTTTGGCAAATAGTAAGCTTGCCCCTATAACATAGCATTCATTGTTCTTCTGGTGTTAGCCTAAAGAGGCAAAGCACTCTTGACATTGATTCTTACCTAGTGTGCATACTACAAGATGTATCTTTGTTATACTAGACAATCAGTTCCATTTCTCTACAATAGGAAAAATTATTAGCAAGTTAATCAAATTTGAATTTATTTATACTACATTGTCAAAAAGCATGTGGTCTGATCCTAGATCTACCTCTGATGATATACAGTATATGACTCTAGAAATTTAACTCCTCAAAATGTCATTTTGAGATTTGATAAATAAAAACCTATGATCTTGTCTGAGGTTGACAGTTCTTTTGTAGTCATATTGCGTGACTCTAGAACTCAAAAGGACAGAAAATTTCCTGGAATGATTTTCACAATAGCATATTAATGATCAAGAGTTTTTTTCATTTCCTTACACTGATGAATAAACTTAGAGTAAAATTATAATTTTAATACTTTGCAAGATCAATACATCATTCATTTAAGAAACTGAAAGTCCATCCATATTGAATTCAGAAACAAGTTAATTGCTGATATTGGAAATTCTGTGAACCTAATAACTATGACACAGGGACTTTGCATTGGATTTTAAGGAAATGCAATGGAGTTGGAGTAACCAACAACATTTAAATGCTGACATTTTAACCATATCACTTTAAAGGATATTGGTAATTTTCTAACTCATGGCCTTTTCTATCACAATCCTCAAAATTTCCTAGCAAGAACCTGTTAAATATAGTCAAAGGGACAGGCAACTTAATCTAGGAGCTGGAGAGGTGAATGGCCAGCTCAAGGAAAAAATATTCATTCAGAAAGATGTCATAAGAAATAGAAAGTCCAGCACTGACCATTAGATGGTGATTGAAGAGACAATCTTCTTGGAGGTCAGAGAATAAGCTGTTCTAAAACTGGCACAATGCCAGGGAAATTGAGAGAGGGGTATAATGGTAACTCCAGAATGCCAGTTGAGTACCATTACTATTGTTGGTTCCAGATTTAAGGCCTCAACCAGTGCTACAGGCCCTGGTAAAGTAATGGAGAGACTTTACCCTCAGAGATAAATTACATGGGCACTTGAGTGGACTACATTGGACCAAATAATTGCATTACTCAAGGGAACTCTCGTGGAAAACCTGGGGCAGGAAAGTAGAAAGTAGTAGAAAAGAACCAAGGAAATAATTTCTGTTCTACAAGACAAAAGGATAGATAACTGTGAAGAAAGCATAATCACTGGGCCTGAGGAGAATAAAAGCTATTCAGGATGAGGCTCAAGGAATTGGCCATGTACCAAAGTCTAATATTGGACTATGTAACAGAAGGATGTTACCTTTTCTTTAATGTCTGTCTAGGCTAGGCTATTTGACTAATGGAAACAGCCAACTGAGCACGTGTAAATAATCAAGTTACTAATTTTAACGGTCTTAGCCTAACTGGCCATTTGGTGATTCTGATGGGCTAATTAATGGTCATCTTGGTGGGAACGCTCAGCTGAACTGATGCTTTATCAATTCTGGCTTTAAGATCCCCAGGAGTTGTACGCTCCAGCAAAATAGCAGCCGCACACGGCAGAGCAGTAGCTTGCTCTCCACCCCTGCACTCACAGTAAGGCATAGTGTGGCCTGGGGTATAACCCTCTCCAGACATTACAAAACTGCCTGATTCCAGCCCAAAAGTGTCAAAATCATGGAATGATTGTTAGAGCCTGATTCGCTGGTATGAAAGTGAAATGTATGTTAACCACGAATATTCTTTTTAAGTCCAGTTTGTTCAGTGGTCAAATCTGAGATTTTTTGCTGTCTGATATTTAGTGATTTCTTATAAATTTTGGAAGTTAAGAATCAAAGCATTTAGATATGGGAAGATGTGCTGAGAAATGCAACAAATTATTCTATTTAGCGTATATTCTCATAGATTATCACTTTAAGCAGCTTGGGATAATTAACTAGCGTGCAAAGATGGATAACTTTCCACTCTGCCTTAGTGAAAGAAATAAAAGCAAGCCTATGTTGAAAATGTTCCTAAAGCATGAGAATTCATCATAGAACGCTATGGAGGGAAAACCACATATGCAGAGCAGAAAGGGGCAAATAACGCCCATGTTCTGATCAGTTACACAGAGGCTTCTTAACCATTGTCTGAAGAATGTGTATTTGATATAAAAAAAAGATGAAGAGGGGCAGGGGAGAGAAGGAAGGAAAGGTAAGAACACATAGATGGAGAGAAAGACAGAAATAAGAGACCGCCAAAGTGAGTTAACCCTAAGCCAGCAAAGTGCTTGCCATCTTTCAATCAATGTAATAACCAACCTAATTGTGGTCTCCTAGAGGCCACTGCCCATTGACACAGCCCAATGATTTGCCCTCACTATTTTCATTAAATCTTAAAATATCTATCATGTCTCAGACTATGTCAGAAGCTCCAAAGGAACTATTTCTGTCCTCACACTCAGTGGCCTGTCATTAATTCTAAAGAGGTTGCTGCTCAGAGGAAAGATGCCAGCAGAAAAGTCAGAAAATAAATATTCAGAGAATAAATATTCACTCCTTTGGGATATCAGCAGTCACCCTTCTAGTTATTATGTCATTTATCATTAGTATTTGCAATTAGAAGCAACTGGAAGTAGGCCTAAAACACAAATATAAAAGAAGAAGCCTTTGTTTCCAATCTTTTTTCCTCCCTTGCATAAACTCTTCCCTAGAGTCACTCTTGTGTTTGAGATGAAGTATAAGATACCTTGGTGTCATCACAAGTTGACCCAAGACAGCAAGCTGGAGGACCAGCTCAGGTAACAGCACTGAGCTGCCCACTGACTCTGCCTAGATCCTGACAGCTAAGTCCCCTGTGTGAGAAGAGCCCAACCAAACTCACCAAAGCCGCCAGCCAATGAGTGCACACAGTGAGACCAGAAGACACTCTTGGCTGCCTGCAGATTTTAAATAAATGTATATGATTTTGAGCATCTGAATTTTGTAGTTGTTTGCTGATCAGCACTATTGTGAAATAAATGACTGATACATTACCTTTATTAACTGGTGCTTTTACTCCTAAATTGATTCTTGCCACTTCATATATTAGTAGTGTCTTACACTTATCAAATGATTTTATGTGCCAGACATAGAGAGTGTTTATTCATTCATTCATTCAACAAAGAAAGATCTAGGTTGACCCTTGCCCCTGAGCAACGTTGAGCAAAACATTTAATTTTCCTAAACCTCTGTCATTCTTACTTTTTATTTTTTTATGTTAAAAAGGGGATAGTGACAGTTCTTTCCAGGTAGGAGTATGGGAAGATATAACAAAAGCACCTAAAATATCATGACTACCCAATAAATGCTAGTTATTATAACTACCGGAGATTCACTAATAGGATGTGGACTAATGTTTACTCATTATCATCTAAAAGCAACCAGCCTTATGACACTCGTAAGTCCAAAGCCACACTGACACTGAACTGCACCAAGGATTAAATAGTTCAATTAGGAAGAAATCCTGCTAATTTCTCAATCCACATCCAACCCTGGAAAAGGCCTCTCATCTTGTGCCTATGGTGTTAATGATCTGCACGTGCACCTGCTCCATTTGACCCCTCCGACATCCTCTGGTGGGGAGTAAGTGGAGAGGAAACTTCTTCAAAGTTCTTTTCCCAAGAGGAGCATCAGTCTCAAGGTGACTCCAGGAAAACACAAAGCTCTGGCTTTCCATATTCTCCACTTCTCTACAACCTTGCTTCCTAACCATGGGCTCCCTGGTTTGGGTTGAAACCCTAACTTTGCATTCTATGTAGTTCCACTGGAAAAAAATGTTGAGCAGGAGGTATGCTATCTGAAGAACTACTGACAAAATGGGAAATCATCAAGCAGTTGACTGAATTATGAGGTAGAAAACAAAGACCATTTGGTTGAAATCAATACAACATCCTCTTCATCCTTACTATAATATTTGGTCTGTAGAGGGGCTCATTCAACTTTTATAGAGTGACTGTTGCCTTTGGAAGTCTGCATAGTCTAACGATGAAGAAAATGTCTCTGCATCCTACCCACCTATTTACAAGCTGTGTGACTTTGGGCAAGTTATAAAACTCCTCTGGACTTGTTTTGTCTGGTAAGGTGGGACAACAACCACTTCATGACATCTCTTAAGGAACAAATGCCCTTGTATATGTAACAATCTTAAGTGGGTGCTCAGCACACTGTATGTGCCTCAAACACACAGTACCACCATGACTGTTGTCCTAAATAATATCGACACTGGCAGCTTAGCCCAGTAGAAAGCAGAGGTCCCCAGCAGTCAGTGTTTTTTATTTTCTCAGTAGAGGAAGGTAGGATAAAGTTTTGAATGAAAATAAAACAAGCTCCTCTCTCAAGCTCTTACCTGTGGCCAACAGTTTGCCAGCCACTCAGTATGAAGCCCTGCGGAGTAATTGCTTTGTGGTTCCCCTTTTTAATCAATGACTTGCCTCTAAAGACATAAGTCCTTTTCACTATTTACTCCAGAGAATGGGTCAAAAAGGGGAACAACTTCATTTGTCTATCATGAAATTCATAATATGCTCAAAAACATTTCAAGGAAACTTGGAAATTGCCATTGTTGGAAGTCAATACTTGGCTGCTACTCAGCTAATAAAATAGTCTAATAAAGCCTGTTGGCTAATCAGACGGGTGTAAGTCAGTGTGACTCAGTAAAAAAGTGTTACTTGTTAGTTATTTGTTTGTTTTAATGCTCTTCTTTCCTATTAGCCAGGAACCTCATAAGCTGGGTTTCTCTATTGCCCAGCTTGTTGCACAAGACCCCCTCAAAGCCAGCCTTGCTGGATATTGGGTTTTGCTTCCCGTACATGGTCACTGCAGAGATTTCTGTAAGCACAACCACCCCTAGTGTGTGCCATCCACCTCGGGTCTGCGCCACCCACTCTGTGCCTCTGAAAATTCAAGTAACTGAGTCTAGCCTTGTCGTGGTAATTTTGTTCAGAGCTCTGGGAGCCTTTCAGGATGCTGAGTGCACACACACTCCCTCTCCATACACCACCCGGTGCCACAACCCACTCAAAGAATCCACACTTCACTATTTTCTGCCCTGACACTCTCGGTAGTGGAGAATTTGCTGAGTAGATAGAATCAACACATGCAGTCCAGTCACTCACTGCATGATGACAAGGTTCAATGTCAATCTAACGTGCAAAAGTGTTTTGAAAAGCTGTCAATTGCCCTGAAAATGTTTATTGTTAATCACACCTGGACATATACATACATATTAGAAAAATCTGTGTCTTCGGTCCTTTGATCCAAATTAACTCTGAGACCTAATCTCTTATGTGTGTCAATGTAAAAGCTCCAAGAATGAAAGAAATGTGAGCTATGAGGCTGGACTACAGCACACAGTACCACATTTTAAATGGTTTTCAGTTGCTACACAAGCCCATGAGGTCAGAAGATTCAGTACACTCAGCTGTAGCAAGTAGCCTTCCTGTTGCCATGTTGTTTGGAATTATAAAGCCATTCAGGAGAAAGTAAAAATAAGAGAGCAAGCACTGCTTTAGAATTAGAGCAATATTTCTATTTCTCTAATGAGTAATTCCTTTCTATTCAGGAAGAATGGCACTGATGCATTTCCTTAGTGAATTCAACTAAACAGTTTACAATATGATCAAATAATGAAGTTATGATTATCAGAGAATTTCTCAGTTTGAAAGGACACAAATACACACACACACACACACGCACACGCACACGCACACACACACTCACAAACGTCCAAAAAGGCTGTGTCTCTGTGCTGGTCATTCATTCATTCATTCAGCAAATATTTATTAAGTATGTTCCATGAACAAGACATATTTTATCTTTGCAAAGAATACTGACATGAAAAAAAGAGCAAATAAACCCCAAACAAAACCTCCCAAAACCCATACAAAATCTGCATTAATTCAAACCATGTCTAGTCATTTAAATCATTAGGACAATGAAGTTAATGTGACACAAATTTCTAGCTAATTTTGTAAGTCTCCAATTCTTAGTAAGGAATCATCCAATTCTGAAGCTATCTCTGTATTTCTTCTCTAAGTAACATGAGGTGGAATATAAAGGGGACAGGAGACAGGTCAGCAACCCTGTATCCCAGGCCTCGTCGGAAGCTCTCTGAATGAGTGATGATTTCCTGCCCTTCTGCACATTTCAGCTTCTTCGCCCATGTAAGAAAGCTCTTTAATGAAAGATTCTGTGTCTCTTTAATTCAGCTGCTCAATGGCAGTCTGTAAATTCCCTCTAATATATTATGGGGCTAAAATAAGGCTACTCTAATTTTGTTGTTATTGTTTGGTTTTTTGAGACAGGGTCTTCTCTGTACTTCAAGTTAGCCTTGAACTAACTTTATAGTTCAGACTTGCCAAAATTGAAGTGATTCTCCTGCCTCAGCCTCCTGAATGCTGGGATTATAGCTGTATGCCACCATATCTGGCTTGTTCTGTTTTTTTTTTGTTTGTTTGTTTGTTTTGTTTTCTTTTACTTTGTCAACATAGACAAAAATTGAAATACTTCCTTAAAAAATATAACCATCCCAATTTTCTTGAAAAATAACCAGATCTTGCTACCCAGGGATACTTCCTCAGGGCAATGCTGGGTCAAAGACAAAGGAGCTATCATCTCCCTGGAGGTTGTTCAGGCTCTCCAGTTTTCAGTAAACTCTTTCTCCCTTCTACCTCCGCAGTACCCTTACTGAGAATGGTGTCTTTAGGCCAAGTAATCTCTTCTCCTTGTTACTTGCCAAGGCCCGGAGTAGACACTTCCTACATGACTCCTCAGTTTGAGGATCTGTCTCACAGAGGAGAATTCTAGAATCACAGCTCAGATATTTTCTTGGGGACCCCTGGCCTAATTAGAAAGTAAACCACTGTTCTTGGGGGCTTTAGAAATACACCATGTCCCTGGATCCCATCCTCAGGGATTTCTGGTTCAGCTGTAAGGTGGTATCAACACTGTTTAAAAGCTCCCAGGTGACCATGGGAGGGCATAGCTAGCATGCCCCTGTAAGCCATACTATAGGCTCACACCAATCAAAGTTGTAGAATAATGTAGTCATTTGTGGCTCCAGGAGAAAGCTTCTCTTCAGCACACCCTAGATCTCACAGTAATGGGTCTGCCACATGGGCCTGGTGTCATGGGTCTGCAGTCACACAGGCCCCAGGCTTAGAAGAGCCACTTGATTTAATGCTTTCTTCACCATCTTAAACTTCTTGAACTTCATTCCGTACAAGGAGCCCTGACTTTTCATTCTTTTACTGGGCCCTGCAAATTGTATAACACATCTTGTTTACCTGCATTTGAGGCAGACTTCCCCAAAACCAGTCAGAACTGATCTTGTTTTGGATTCTGATGTGGATCCAGCCACTGGCTTTTCTTACTATTCTAAAGATGTGAGTTACTCCTGCAGGATGAGCCCCTTTTCCCTCTTCTTGTTTCTTCTTGGCCTGCACAGTGAAAAATCTATCCTTCCTTGGTGGAATCTGTCACTGATGGCTCCCAAGGAATGGCGCAGCTCGTTGGTAAGACTGAGAGACGGGCCAGCAAGTCGCCTGCACAGGCTCCCATCCAGAACGTCACACTCCGATCCGTGCAGCTGCCCTGACTAGTTCTCCAGCTTCCCTGCCTGCTTCAGCTAGTCCGCTGGCAGCATATGCAGCTCCCTCGTGGAGGGCTCTGTGGCTGTGAGTGGAGATACTGCCCCCAGAGCTATATGCACTTAGTGCCTTGTTCAGCTTGTCTGTGCCGCAGTGTTCTCATGAATAGTGTCTCTATGAATAGTGTCTACTTCAAATAGTATTTATTTCAAAGGGTTAGTGTTAAGAATTAACTGAGTGTTTAACCTGTTTGAAGGGCTTTGAAGCATAGTGCACCGTAAACATAGGTATTACTAAGTGGGGATGGGTGAGGGGTACAATCAGGGAAGGAAGGAGTGCAAAGCCCATTGGAGCCTCAGGCCAAACCAGGCTTTCCTGTGCAGTGTCACCAATAATTAGCTTGACCTTTTGCTCCCTGGCTCCTGCATCCATCTGTCATATGGTTTTGAATCTGTGCAAGGAAAGCATGTGATTAATAGTCTCCTTAAACTATCATGCAGACCAGCTGTAAGTTTCGTTGTGCCTCTCCTCTAACCCCACTCTCCCTGTGCAGAAGCTCTATGACCCATCCCAAGAAGTTCCATTGCTCAGGTCCACCATCTGGAAATGCCACCCACAGGTGTACAGTCCTAGTCAGAAAAGCTCGCAGAAGCGGGAGAGAGCTAGCAGATGAGAAGCTTGAACAGAGAGGTTGCCACTGTCGGCAGCAAACAAAGGGTGGGACTCAAACGAGTTTCCTCCACCCCTGATCCACTCTGCTGGGAATTGTGGAAAATGCTCCTATGTAATGTGTAGGGGAAGGACACATCGGACTGTGTAGCCAGCACTCCTCTCAACTACCCCTGTGGATCAGTGACCTTCAGGGATTAAGTCATTCCATAACATTATCTGAGTTGGTTGTTGAAGGGGACAGAAGTCCTCGATTCAGCCACACAAAATGTAGCTTGGAGAAAAGGAACAGAAGAAAACAAAACAAACAAGCAAAAACCAAGCGGTCCACAGCTGGTCTGAAATGATGCTTTCCAGTGAGGTGGTGAGGGAGGCCACATCCAGGCCGCGTGGCGAGGAAGCAGGTCACACAGGGGTCTTCCCTCCAGGAAATAACCTCTTCTCTTCGTAGCATTGTTTTCTAATATAGAGGATAATGAACAGCACTGTTGATCCAATTTCTTTTTTTCTCTCAGTGTAGAACTTTCCCTGCACTGTCAACCCCCTGGATTTATTGATACTGTGGGGAGTTTGGAGAAATATAGACATTTCTATGGCTTTTGGGTTCTTTGTTTCAAGAGAAATGCCTAAATTGTCCTATTTGACAAAAAATAAAAGAAAATAGGCTTGACAGTCAGAATGGCTATTTTTTATATTTAAAGCAAAAAAAGGGAAGATAAAAAAGGGAATAAAGTAGTTTTTTATTATATTGATTTTCAATTAATGACATAGAACACCAATGATTTTGGTGAGAAAGGCATTATGTAATGAACAAAAATACCCACACCTAATAATCAGATAATATTTGTTATTAGCTTGATGGCTTTGCCTTATAAATATCATCAGAGCAGCTGGACAGAGTAATGTATATATGTGTATATATATATGCGCACCACTGATAGTGCAGAATAATAATTCAGGCCATTCGGGCCAGGCCCCATTACTGAGCACACCTAATATTGTTTTCTAAATTTTCAACAACTATTCAAGTAGAAACCAGAAAAGAAAAATTGCCTCTCACTGCAAAGCCTTAAAACACACAAAAAGGCACCATATTGCCACTTTAGGGACATATTTGTTCCCTGCTGTTGCTATTTTATATGTCATTTCAGTCCTGCAGTTAGCTATAAAGCAAATCTTTTCTTTTTCTGGAGAGGAATAAGAGCTGCCTGAAGGGAAACAAAAATGGAAGCATCCTTAAAATGACTGATTTACAATTGGCAAGGAGATACAATATGAAAATCATAGCTTTCCTGTTCCAGAGGTGGGAGCCTAAGTTCTTGCTTTAAAAACATCTCCCGAGGGCCCCCTTTTGGCACAAGAGAGCGGTGGTCATGAATGGGTCCTGTGGGTTTTCAGAAAACGTGGGGACAAGGTGGAATGTGGGTGTGCAAGTGTGTGCGCACACTCACAGGTGTGTGGGTGTAACGTGGAGGTGAGAATACAAATTCATCAAGGGTCAGGCAGAGTTAAGACGAAATTCAGAGAAGTTGGTGTATGCCACAACTCATTACACACCAGAGGTGGTCTAGTCTAAACACAGCTTGGAATTCAGATTCCTTGAGCTGTAATCCCCATGCTGACAGTGACATATGGGTTCCCTTGAGCAATTCCCCTGACTCTGTTTTGACCCTAACTCATCATTTGTAATAGGGAAAATAACACCCACTGAAGAGGGGTATTGTGGAAATTTATTTATGTTGCCAAAGGACAGAGGGGACCATAGGTGAAAGGTTGAAGATAAGTCAAAGACACTCTGCCTGTCAACAACTCACATGAAGCTTATATATAGTATCCCTAAGGGTCAACATCTTCACCAAACACTCCTCTGGGGTATGGCTCATGAAAAACACACTGATTCTACTTTGAAAGAGTAAGGGGAGGATTTACTCAGCCTGGTGTGATAACAGGCCTCCAAGAGGTGCCACTGATCTTCCTCTCTCAGTATTCTCCCTCTACATTGTCCTCTCCCACAGTGAATGGTGTCTGCCCTGTTTACCCAGTTGAAAATGGCAAGAGTATGGCTTCTAAGGCCAAGTTGTGAAGGCATCATGGTTTCTGTCTTAGATCATTTACTGGGTAGGAACTCAGCTGCCACGGGCCAGAACACTGAAGCTACCTCCCAGAGGAGGCCCAAACAGTGAGCAATCAATTTAGCACCACACAAGGGAGCCGCCTTCGAAATGGATCTTCAGCCACACTCAAGCCTCCAGAGTACAGCAGCTCCTTGCACTAATTTGCAAACAGACAAACCTAATGGTGGTCTGGTGTTGCAGGAATCCTAGTGGCTTTCTACTGAACAGTCCATGTTTAAACTACCGTCATCTTAGAGTCACTGGTGAGACTAGATATTTGAGTCCCCCCAGAGGAGGCCATGAGTCCACTATTCACCTTTAATTCACCAAATATTTACTAAGCATGTATGTATGTGCTGAGTCCCAGAGACTGCAATGAGTTCTGGAAAACAGAAGTCAGTTGAACACATTCCCTTAAGAGGTCCATCTGGTGGATGGGTGGAGACAGATAATAGACCCTCAGAATATATGTGGCAAAAATTATAACAGGGAATTACATAGAAGGTACCGTAAGAGCTTGTCACTGAGGGGCCGCTCACAGCCTTGCAGAGTCGGGAAGGACTGCTCTGGGAAGGGACATTTAAGGACACTGCCAAAGGTCAAACAGAAGTTATCAGAGGGAAGGAGGGAAAAGGAGAGAGGGGCTGCAGGATGAAGGAGGATGAACAGTGTGCACAAAGACTCAAGTGGAGTAGGTACGTAAGAGGGACCAAGTCTCCGGATAGGTGCTGGAGAGAAAGGGATTTTCCCTCTTATTTCCAGTTCACTTAAATATCCCTTTCTAACTGTTCAACTACATGAACTGCAGGACAAGCAATGAAACGAAGCAGTCTTCACCATTCAGAGAGGCTCTCATTCCTCCTCCAGTTCAGTCCTCTCATGTGGGCCCACGTGCCCTTTACTTCTGGCCACAACTAGTTCAGGGAAGTCACTGAGACTGCAGGGAAGGTGCGACGGGAATTGTGGTCATCAATGAAACAACCAAGTTATGTCATGCTGAAGTCCAAGAGGCCTTCTCTGGTGCTTCCATGGAGGGTTAGGCTCCTTAAGCATCCCACTAGACCTCATTTGTGGTGATTATCACAGAACCTAGTGCACCAGATTGTCACCTGTTAGCTCCCCCGTTGTTTCCGCAAACACACTGAAAATCTGGTGTCTTGGTCCTGAAAGGCACCTCTGTTATTACAGCACTGGGACACACACAGAAGGCCCAAAGAAATTATAACTTTTTCTTTCAGTTTTTTCACATTATATCTTATTGTTCTCCTTTAAAATTTTGTTTGTCATTATTTGGATAAACCCATGTATGCACATTTATCATTATTTGGTTCACTTGTCCAATATTTCTCACTTCCCACCCACAACACTCAGTCACTGAAGTTCTGGGAAAATTGGGATCTTGCCTGCTTTTTTCCCGCTATTTAAAATGTGTACCACTGTGCCTCAATAGATATGTTTTAAATGAAGAAGTAATTGAGCTTAGTAATTGCTAATTGCTATGAAATGAGAAAGAAAAACAATATAGTTCTGAGTTCTTGTGCATTTGTGAATCTTATGGCCTTCCTAGAAACTTAATCTCAGATAATAAAAAGCATGGATACTATTTCTCAATAAAATATAGTGAGACTTGGTGATAAATTAATTTTTACTAGGCTCAGTATTCACCAACTGATTTTCAGAAAAACACTCATCGAGCTTTATAAATATAAATATAGAGCCAAAGTCTGTATGTTTCTGCACAGACTGCAGCATTAGACACAATTTTATTTTTTTATTAGTCAAGCTGTGGGTTAAGACTTTGCAAGATAACAGTGAAGTGGCAAGCAGGTTAGCAAATGCCCCTGCCTGTGTACAAGCCTTGTGATTTCACACTATATCTAATGAACATAAATAATGCCTTTGACACCAATCTAAACCTATTAGCCTTAGATTTCTTTCTGCAAGCTGGGGGGTGTCAAAGCAAAGCTGCAGATTGTTTCCTTAAGAAGGGACATGTCTGTGTCTGGCAGCAAAATGATTTCAGCAGGGGACTAATCAAACATCCCTTCTTCACACTGCTGATTGGCAGATGGAGGTGAGAAAACACACTAGCAGGCACTCCTGAGGCTCTGGGCAGAGGCCTGATCAGAAGAGGTGGGAGCTTGGATGGCAGGGGCCCGTGGAAAGAAGTCCTCTGGAACAAGTGGTGAAGCACTGGCATTAGCCTTAAGGAGCCCCATTCACACGTGACTGGCATTCTTAGACAAGAGAGTAATGATGCAGTGTGAAAAGCTTTAGCCTTTACCAAAGGAGGTCCTCTTCCACCTTTCTGCACAGTGACATTTAGGCCCCAGATAAACTGAAAACAAAATGGGGGATTCCAGGACACACATACATTACAAATTTGTCAAGGGGAAGCTGAAAGGGAGATTTCTTCAGGTCTTCCTTGGAGAAGAAATCTGTACATGAGATTGCTCCAAGAATTTCAACCCCGCAGTGTCCAGGTAGAAGGGCAAATGTAGAGTCATTTGCTTATTTATTTTCAATAAATTACATTTTTTTCTTCCAAAGTGTAGCCCCGATGTTACCAAAGTGGATTTTGCTTTAGGATTATAATCATAAAGCTACAGAATACTGCAGTTGAATTGATGTTTATAAATTTAATTTTACCATTCTAAAATGAATAAGAACTAAATTAGAATCTTACAAAGACATAAATATAAAGCACCTCATATCAAATTGGCCTTAGCCATCATTTCATAATTCTGAAAGTGCACCTTCATTAAATGGCATAAGGCTGATATATAAATGGCCCCTATATTGTAAAAGATAGCTAATCAGTGAAGTATTGAAACATATAGATGTATATTCTTATATTGTACCTAATATGATCTGTATTGAATTTCTGCAACTATTCAACAAGCACTTATTGAGCACTTACCATGCTCCAGGCGCTAAAGTAGGATAGAAAATAAAAAATGCTCAGCTTTTGCCTCCGAGGATCTTGGCGTTATAATGGTCTAGGTCAGTGATGGTGAAGCTTTTAGAGACTGGGTTGCCCAAACCGCAACCCCAAACCCATTTATTTATCGCAAAATGCCAACACTGCAATTAAACCTGAATACTGAGGTTTTACTTTAGAAGAAAACAACTCACATACTTGGCTTTGTGCACAAAGAAAGGGCTCTCTGTGCCCACTGTGGCATGCATGCCATAGGTAGGTGCACCACCACCGGTCTAGGCTTGGTCTTGATTTAGCATCAAAACATTTTTCTTTGACACTTACAGTGCCTCCATTATACCTCAGTGCTTTTCCTAATGCTAAAGACAAGCTATACAAAGCTCATTCCACGTGGATTCAAAGGAAGCAGTGGTGGTTAGACACATTCACTTCAATGTTCTAAAGATTCAACATTTTGAAAAATACTTGAGGTGAATACCATAATGTCCCAATTCTGAAAGAGTGGAATAGTTTTGAACTCCTCTACCTGTCCCACTACTCAAAAATGGCCTATTTTGTGCCTCAATGCCGCCTGTTTTAGAATATAATTTCGCCCAAATGGAATTATGGTATCTTATAGGGCAGATCTTCAGACTTCTTTTAAACTTCATGTTCAGTTTCTTAGATCCCTGAAGATTGTGGAAATGGTGACAATTATTTAACACAACCCTTTCGTTATATCAGTAAAGAAGCCAAGGTCCAGAATACAAAGTGTCTTGCCTCAACATGTTACATCCAACTATTTACATAACTGGAAGTAAAATTCAGTTTCTTCTGATACCTTGTCTATAATTGTGAGAACTAAGGAAAGATGGCAAACCATACTGACAAAATATTTGAATAAATAGAGCAGCCAATGAGACCCAACAGAAGTAGAAGCTTAAGTTCGTAACTGGAATAATTAAGTTTTGAGTGTAATAAAGTAACCTGGATAGACACCTGAAGAATACTGTATCAGTGGAAATGGCTCTTTCTGAGGAGACACCAGGACACTCTTGGTCAAAACCTTTCACCACTTCTTACGTTACAGCCCACTGGGAAACACAGGAAAGCATGATGCTGGAAGTCTTGGACTGTTCCAGTTCCAGAAAATGATCTCCTACTACTAAAAAGGGAAAGAATGAAATCATGTCATGGTCTTCCTTTTATATCTTGCTTAATGGTTGGGAAATTCTGTCTCACTCTGCTTGGCATTATTTATTCTAGATCAGGTTTATTGTTTGGATCTTAAATGTCCCCAAAGCTCCATGTGCTAACGGTTTGGCCGCCACTCTGCCACACTACTGAGAGAGAGAGGAACCTTTAGGATGTAAGGCCTGGCAGAAGTCAAGCTGTGGGGATGTGGCTGTGAAGGGAGTACTGGGATCCGAGCACCTTTCTCTTGGTTTCCCTTCCTGGCTCCCCGAGGTAAACAGGTCCCTCCGTCATATTCTTCTGCCGCTGTGACCCTGGGTCCAAAGGACCGACCACTGAAACCATGAGCCGGAATAAAGTTTTCCTCTTTTTAGGTTGACTTATCATGGGTCTTTGTCACAGCAATGAAAAACTGACTAATGTAGGCAGGTCTCTATCTAAGCACTATTAGCTAAGCACAGTCTTTACTGTGAGGATGTCCTGTGCACTATGGGATGTTTAGCAACATCTCCAGCCTCTACCCACTCTTTGCCAAAACTATCTTCTGCCAGTTGTGACAACCACAATGTGTCTTCAAACATTTCTTTCCATGTCCCCAGGGGTAAAGTTTTGCCTGTGAGAAATACAATTGTAGAAAATGAAAAAAGCCATTTTTTTTCCAGATGAGAAAGGAAAATTTATAAATACATAGCATCGTGAAAAGCTACCTGCCAAAAATTCCCAGAAGATCTCATCACAGGAAAAGAAGAGTTGTATACCATGGGTGCTGAGAGTCTGACCACTGTATGAAGCTCTACAGTCCTACTGAGATGGAGGATGAGAATGAGGGAAGTGCAGAAGAACACTTCTGTCTCATTTTTAGATGCCTGAGGCCTTATTTTTTTATTGATTATCTTTTGAATATAACCTGTAAATTTAGGATATGAAGAAGAGCCAATTACCCCTAAAACTGGCATTTAACATCAGTAAGCTCATGTAGATAGAAAAGAAACCACTTGTATCTCAGCTTATAATGACACTGACATTTTAAAGGTTTTTCTTTATGATCTATTCTTATTAATCATTATTTAACTTACCATGATGGTTAACTTTCTGTGTCAACTTGTGTTTCAGTCAATCACCAGTCTAGATACTCCTGTAAAGGTATTTATAAGATCCTATGAATATTTAAACCACAGGTAGAATAAAGCAGGTTACTCTCTATGTGTGGAAGGGCCATATCCAATCAGCTGAGGGTTCAAAAGAAAGACTCAGATCCCCCAACAAGGAAAGAATTCTGTCTCTAGATTGCCCTCCTATGTAAGACTCCAACATAAATTCCTGATGAAATTTCCAACCTGCAGACCTTTCCTATAGATACTATAATTCCCAGGCCTTACAATTTCCCAGCTCTTAAAATCACCTCAACAAATTCCCTGAAATCAATCTCTCACATCCCCTTCGTATATATATAGTTTCTGTCTGTATAAAGAATCTGTACTACTTCCCTTACTAACCTGTATTTGCACTGATTTTAGGTCATTTTTAACCTTTCCATTGTTTGGTTTCCTGAACTATTTCAATAAACGGAGTTTTAAACAAAAGTTGGCAAATGAGATGCCACATAAACACTGATGCATTCTTTGTCAAACTTAATCTGAGATTTAATAACCTACAATTCACTGAATTTCCTTTGAAGTAGAAGATTCTGAACAGCTTTTTTGATCAATATTCAAATAAACCTCAATTGAAGTTTGTTCCTTAGCTAGTTCAATAAGCTAAAATGTCTATGATAACCTTCAGTTTAAGTGTCCTAGTGAGGGACATCAATTAGCGTGGAAACAGTTTTTCTTCATTTTAATGTGCTTATACCAATTTCATGATATTTTATACATTGTTTGAAGCTAGGATGGTTCCCTTTTAGCCAGGGGAACCATCTGAATGAACTTGTGATATCCACAAAAGAGTATGTTATAGGTGAGATACCCAGGTGTGGTTTACTTTACTCTTTAATTCTAGTGTGAGTTGGACAATGTCAAATATAGTACCACTCTCAAACCCATGGTTCAGGAACCATCAACTTGAACAACATGAAGTTGCTGCTAAAAGTTCAAATTCATGATGATGGGACCCAGTAAACTGCATTTTATAGAAATGACCTAATTGATTCAGTGTATGATGAGGGCTGAAGTAAACTAAGCTAGGAATAATAGTTGGGTTTTATACTCTTGTAGGATAGAGACATTTCTTCAATCTATAATCTAATAAACTAGATAATATCTCTTGTGATTGATACAGTATAGAAACCCAAACAGTTTTAGAGTTTGCTGTGGAACTTCTAATTAAAAATTTACTGAAACTTCCAATGTTTATAATGCAAGTACTAAGATTTACCTACCTTGGTAGAGGGCCAGATCTTTGGGGAGAAATGAACAGTAACCCTGTTAATGAGAAGAGAATGTATGCATGGAGCTAAAGAACCAGATATAAAATTCCTGAATAAACAAATATATATTTCCTTAAAAATAAATATAATGCCCTAATTAATAACAATAAAAGTATAATAATTGATAATAAACTAATGTGTATTTCCACCCTTCAAGTGATGTCCCTGTCAACTACCCAGCGGTGACATCCATGAAAAAAAATGGATGAATACTAAAACCATGAGAAAATGCTGCTTATAGTTAACTTTGTGTGTCAACTTGTGTTAAAAGTCTAAGTTCAGAGAACTATCAAGAGTTTTTTCAGCCTAGAAGGTAGCCCAGCAGGGCACTGAAGATTGTATAGGATGAAACATACTGGTTTCTTGCCAGGGTCTCTTACAAATGCAAAATGTCTAGAATGCCAGTATGTATCATGATGGAGATGTTAAAGAGGTCCTTTGTCTTTTTACAATTGTTACCTTATCCCTTCCTTGTAAATTCTCTTTCTTCGGGTCCTGTAATGGTTGTGCAATGCCTAGCAGGGTAAAGATGTTAAAACCAATTTTATTCCATTTAGTGCTCAAATATCTTCTGCAACATCTCCACCAAGTGGCTGTGTAACCAAGTGTGTTAAATATGGGTGTTCACATACCACCACAATAATATTCAATTATTTCAACCCTCTGTAGTATTTTTAACTCAAGAAAAGCACATGATGGTGCATGTGGAGAGTCAATTTGTACAAATGCAACATGCAGTGCTTATCATCTTTACGCTCATATTATAGATGGATTTTGTGATAGCTTCAGTTTTCAAAGTCTGGACACAGTTATGGGCAGTTTTGAACAGGTCACCTAGTGTTCTTGTTATTTGTCACCTGTGTGTAAAATCATGGGTTTGACACACTCACTATTTTCTATGTATTTTAATAAATAGAAATGTATAGAAAAATAAAGTTGATCTATGTACCATCTACAAATCATCTTGCGGTCTGTACCTTGGCACACGTTTTGAGTATTATTGGTCTATTTTCTCCCCAATATATACAATGTAAGATTTTGGCCAACTTATGGAAGCCAATACTAAACCACGAACTTGAAGACCTATGCCCATAAGTACATACTTGGTATCCTGCTAGGCAGGCTCCCAGAGTGAGTTCATACTTAGATCTGAGCTTGCAGTTTTGTTCTTGATAGGAATCCTTGTCCTACCTCTGTGTTGTGTTTTACCTCCTGAACTGCTTTAGTTATTAACAGCAAAACCCTCTCTCCAGGCCTGTTTTGTAGCATCCTTGTATCCTTTTCAAGGTTCTCTCCTCCAGAAACCAGGTAGTACTTACCTCTGTTTATCTGTTCTTATGAAGAACATGAGTTCTCTTTGCTCTCTGACTTCAAAATTCTCCAAAGTTGTGCTTTGCCACAAAGGAAAGATGGAGAAGCATGATCTGAATTGCCATGCTGAGAGAGTCATATCTAGATTTTATGTTTGCCTCTGAGGCTGCACAGTCATACTGCTTGGATATAAGTGAATGTTTAAGATTTATTTAATATTCCTTACCACTCTGTACAGACAATTCATGCAAGTTAAGAAAAAACAAAATCTTCCAAATATTTAGCAAGGCTAGAGATGGAAATAATCTTTCTAATCATTATCCATCCGAATTAAGGTTATTGTTAAAGAAATAGTAATGTCTAGTTTGAGGATGGCCCTCTCCTTAAAATCCTCACTCTCACTAAGAACAGATTGTTTTATTGGGCAATCCTAGCAGACGAAGTGAGGTGCATACCCAAGACAGTCCACTCCCAGGTTTTCCAGTAAACCATCACCACATTTCCCCTTTCTAACCCTGCTTCTCCCAGAATCAAACATTGTGTAATTCCAATCAGCATTTATCAAATTTCTAATGTGTACACATTACTGCACTAGTTGGTGCTCTGGGAAAACCAAAGTTCCAAAGAGCTGGAAAAATATTTTTCATCCAATGAATTGTTGTGAACTGACTGTTTCTGCAAGCACCTAAAGAGGGTGGGAAAACTCTAAGCTACCAAAAAGAAAAGACTCTGGAACTCTGGACAGGTAATCTCATAAGAAAGAAAAACAAGAGAGATTAAGAAGTGAGGGAACATGGATGTCCTCTGCAATAAGATCAGTCAAAATCAGTCCTCCTCAAAATGATGCATGACTTTTTCTGGAATTAATGAAATGCCTGCTGCAAATAGGTATATTAAGAAAATTGTAAATATGTCTGGCTTTTACCTGGAAAAATAGGGGATAAGGTGGACATCAATAATGTTTATAGATGAATGAGTCAAACGCATAGGAGGCATCAGATGACCTATGGGATATAAGATTCCTTGCCTCAAAAGACCTTGAAATCTATTGAAAAAGGAAAAGTGTATATCTAGAGGCCTGAGTATATAAAAAAATACATGAGTGCCAAAAGAGTGATAGTGAAATTATAGTTCAGTTAGGGAGAATCTCTATGGTATCTCAACTGGGCCTTACGATGAATTTTTACTTTGGAAATTAATGGTTCCTAAAACATGCATTGGTAGAATGGGAAAAGGGAACTTGAAGGGATTTCTAGAATGGATTTGATGACTAGAATTATTTTGTGGTTATATCATTTCTATAAATGCTATTTGATTTTAAAGAAGGTATAAAGTCATGGGTGAGTTACACAAAGTGATTCCCTAAAAGAGAGAGCAGGAATATATTTTACTTCTTGAGATTTTAGTGCATCAAAAACTTGAGAAATGCCTCATTAGATTTATAAAAATTTCAAAAGAATCCTGAAGAGACACAAATTTTCATGTTCTTTGTAGCACTGTTCACAATAGTCAAGATATGGAAATGAACTATATGTCCATCAATAGATGAGTTCATAAAGAAAAGGTGGTACATACATACAAGAGTGTATTGCTCAGTCATAAAAAGAAGGAAATTTTAACACATGTTACTTGTAGGCAATTATGTTAAGTGAAATCAGTCAGTTACAGAAGAATCAATACTGTATGTGTTCCATTTCCATGAAATATCCAAACTTGTTAGACTCAGAGTAGAAAATTGTTATCAGAGGCTGCTAGGGAAGATGAAAAGCTACTTTTCATGGGTGTAAGATTTTCAGCATGCATGTTTTAAAAATTCTAGAGACCATCTGTACAACAAAAAATATTCATGTTATGAGTTGCTTACCAAAATTTTAAAGATTGCACTATATTTTAAATACCACATTTTATAAATACCATTTTTACCACACCACACCAATAACAATAGCCAGTGTTTATTGTTTCTGGTGCTTAAAGGGTACAGCTTCATTGCACTCCCACCAACTCCACAACATAGTTGTTATTTTCCCTATTATGCATATGGGGAGACTGAATCAGGGAGAGATTATGAGTCTCCTAAAGTCCCCCGGTACTTGGATGTGGACCCAGAATTGAAAACTAAGCAGGCTGACTCCAGAACGCATACACTCAACCACTCAATACAACTGTTTGTAAATCCTCATTTGGAGAAAAGACAAATTCTAAATACAAGGTCTTTCATGAATGAGACCCCACTTTCTTTGATAAGCCTTTGAGGAGTCACACAAGCAAGCAATTTTGATATTCATGCCTAAAAATTGTATCCTTACAATCAGTAGGACAAGGAGTTGAGGATCAATACTTACACAGAAAGCATCATAATCAAAGTTCCCCATACCCCAAAAGACCAACAGTTAAGGCCTTATCCTGTGCTCTCCCTCAGGCATCAGAACCTCCACTCGTGCAAGCAAGGAATACAATTACATCAACTAATTGTGTTCTACAGCTCTGGATGCGTTATCGTTAAGTGAACAGGGACAGTGTTTCTGATAATTAAGCCTTACTTAACTGTTCATTAAAATAAGTGAAAAGAGTTCACTCCTCCCAGTGATACTGTTTTATTCTGGCTGCTGATTCAGTAGAATTAGCCAAGATTAATTTATACCCTCAAGAAAAGTAGAGAGATAAGAGATGGAAATGCTTCATGGAAAAGAAGGCAAGTTTGAGTTAAAAGTTTTAGCCAAATGAGGCAAAATACAGTTGATTTATGTCTGCCAGCCCACAACTGCTTAGTATCTAGCCATGCGTGACAAGTTCGGAAGAGTTCTGTTTCTGCATCTTATAAACATCATGACCTTAGACAAAGCATTTGACTTCTCTGAGTTCTGTGGTCCTCACCATTAAAATGTGAGTGATGAACCAACATCACAGGGCCAGGACAAGGGTGGGAAGGTGTCCTTACAGATATGGTATGAGCAGAATTCTTCTGTCAGCTCCAGAAATGCCAAGCATTTCTGTATTTTTAATATTTGTCCAACTTGAATAATTCAATTTAGATGGCAAATTGTTGAAGTGCTTCAAGCAAAGAACTGAAGATCAGGGCTACTTGGTGATTATTACAGAATTTCTAAAGCAAAATTGGCAGAACTAATATTTCTACTCTTAAAACAGGAGTCTTCTAGCCTTCAATTAGCTGGATGAAAATAAATTTACTAATTTAGAAACACAACTGAGTCCATTCTAGGCTAACTAAATTAATCCTTCCCTAATTACCAAGAACATTAAATGTCACAAGCTGACCTCAAAATATTAGTAAAGTAAAACAAATTGTTCTGAAATCCAGGAAATGCTATTATGTGGTGGAAATGAGGAAGAACAAGACAGAATTAAAATATTGTATTAATCAAGTACTAACCATGCTTTGGCTGAGCGAACATATGTGCTTTCCTTCTGTAACTAATGACATGCTATGAGGAATGACAGGAGTAGCTTAAGGTATAAAGAAGACACCAGACTATTAGGCAAACAGGTGGAGGCTTTTCTGAAAATAGATGATTTCTATCCCCTTAAATTCACATGTGACATGTGGAACACCTCAGCCTTCCTGAAACCATTATTAAAAACTGTGATTGTGGCTAATAGATGCTAAGTTATAGTCAGGAGAAGTAAGTTCTGGTGCTTTATTGCAAAGTAGGGTGGTTATAGGTGATGACGAAGCACTGTATACTTCAAAAAAGTTAGAAGACAGGAGTTTGAATATTTGCATGACAAAGGAATACTGAATATTTCAGAAAATGCATACATTTACCTCGAGTATTACACAATGTATATGTGCATGAAAACCTCACGTGGTACCCCATAAACATGTCCAAAGTTTATGTCAAGTTGAAGGTTTATTGATGCAATTTAAAAATCGATGATTTACTGATAAGCAGTGTACAACCTAAGAAAGCTTAATACAAAGATTCTACATCTAATCTTTCCTTACACTAATACTCCAGTAGCTAGCAGGAAAATGCCTGATACAGACTGACTGTCGATACCCAACACACCAGCACGCTGGGCTAAGGGGAGTGGTGCCTGTTCACTAGGTGTTTGCCACAGGCCAGGCTCTGTGCAGTGAGTGTTTCCCATATTATCTCACTGCACTCTCAATAACCTCTGGAGTCTAGCAACAATTCTTTTCAGCTCCATTTTACAGATGAGAAAATGGGTCTCCTGGTTCACTCAGCTAGTAGCAAGGAGAAATGGGATCTAAGTTTGTTCTAGCTGCAAAATCCAAGACACATAACAGTCAACCTTTGTGTTATGCAGACTTCATGGAAGCTAGTGTACACCATCACACACATCCACATGCTAAATGGCCATTTTCTCTTCTTCTAAAATCTTTCCTCCAGTGTAGGATGACAATATCAGAAGGAAGAGCCACTTTTAAGGTCATAATTTACTTCATCATCAGTAAGGTAATTAGTTCCACCACATCTTTTCATTCTTCATTTAACAAATATTTATCAGTCAGCTACAATGTGCCTGGCTCTGTTTGAGGAGATGAAGTGGAGTCAGCAAATTGCTTTCTTTCTTATCTTGAAGAAGCTTAAAATTTAAGTGAGAAACAGATAAACCAATATTAGGCTATTGTTCTTTTACTTATTAATCTAACTTAATCTGTATACAATGTTAACCTCATCACTTAAACATACATTTCTGAGAAACAGTAGGGATGAATGTGGATCCAGTGGGATTTAGCAGTTGCTGCTAGAGTAGCGCAGAGGAGCAGTGGGAATTGAAACAGAAAAGGCAAAGGACGAACAGCAGTTATTGTTCCCCTCTGAACACTCCAGTAGCACTTTGTTTATACAGTATCATCATGCTTTATGATTTGGTTACCTGTACCAGAGCTAAAATTATCTTAAGCAGAAGTCATATTAAATATAACTTTTAAGGAATACAGTTCTTGGGAGTCAGTCAATAAACACTGTTAAATGAATGAAAACATTAGTGTCCCTTTGTACTAGTTCCAAATCTTGCCTGATCATAAAAAGCAGTTTTTAAAAAGGTGTTCCTGGTGCTGCTCCATAGAATGTGATGTAGTCAAACTAGGAGTCTGTTTTGAATACATATCACAGGTGAGTCTTAAAATCTGTCAAATATTTAAGGTATTTGTACAAAATGTATGATATATAAGATTTTTCATTGGATTTAAAAAGTGAGGAGTAGATAGTTCTGAATAGGCAAGCCAATTTCTGTTATTTAATGTAAATATAACAGGGCTGGGAGATTACTCACCTGTGTGTTAGAACTAGGCTTGCTGCTACTGTTACACTGCCACACTGTTTTGAAAATGGCTCCTCAAAAAGAGGAAATGCCTTCACAATGTGTGTATGTGGAGGATAAATAATAATTTCCTAAGTTTCCTATAAAGATAGATGCTAGATACAATAGCCATAGTATAAGTACACTGAAAGAAAGGATTGCTATGTTGGAAAATGCTCTCCAGATAATAGACTTTGTATGAGATGATAGCAAGCCACTCATTCTATGGGAGACAATATCTTGAGTGCTTCAAGCGATCCTCATTAGAATTGTATCTGTATAATTATATTTATAAACATACAAATGTCAAAAATAACTCTGTAAATTACGATTTAGTTCCTAGGTCTAACCCAGCAGAAATAGTTTCACATGTTTCCAGACATGTCCAAGAATGCAAGATTGTGTAAGCACAAGACTGACACCAGCAGCTTTATTCATAATACGGTAGCTACAAACTACAAACCACCTGTCTTGGTTACTTTTTTCTCGTTGCTGAGACAAAATACCCAACACTCAAAATGAAGAAAGGAAAGGTTTATTTAGCTTACAGTTTGTGGAGGTTTCAGTCCATACTTGGCTGGTTCTGAGGCAGAGTGGCACATGGCAGAGGGCAAACGTTCTTGGTGGCGGTACACAGCAAAAACAGGAGGAGCAAAAGGGAGGAATGGCGGGAGGAATGGCAGCCAGCTGCCTCTTTCTCTCCCTTACATATACAAACTATCTGCCCTAGGGAGGGTATAGCTCTCACACCCATAATCCCAGCATTGGACCATGGATCAGTCATAAACTCTAAAAACCACTCCATAACTGCATGAGGATTTGGGGGGACATGCAGACACAAACCATAACACCACCTAACTGTCCATCACCTGTAAAATAGTCACACAAATTGATGTATATTCACATAAGGGAATGTATATTCACAGTTATGGCAGTAAATACATTTTTGTTACCAAAAGCAACACAGAGGAATCTCACAAATATAATGTTCATGAAAAAGAGGTCAGACATAAGCGTGCATGCTGTATGATCTCACTTACAAAATGTACAAACAGGCTAAGGAAGTATGATAGTAAAAGGCAGCAGGGTGGTGATATAAAGTGGCACCTTACCTTATAAGGGAGCACAAAAGGGGATTCTAGTAAAAATTCTAGGTCTACATGCTATTACTTGGGTATAGTAAGTTTGTGAAAATGTATTGAGTTATATGCTTTTGGTTTTTGCACATGTCTGCATATAATCCATTCATAAATACCTTATACTTTAAAAAATCTGAATATTCTGAATTTCTCTGCAGATTGTGTGGTGGCTACTAGGTGAGGAAGTTTTTGCTGGTTATCTTCCCTTGATACACAGTTCTCTGTTCGACAGATGAGAGCTACAGAGAGTTTCTACAGGAAACGCACAACAATTTTCAGGGACGAAGATTATGCTTTTTATTTTCTTCCAATCTATTATGTATTTTGAGTGTATTTTTCACGAATGGCCCTATGACTTGTGCTGATTCATCCCACAAGAACTGGCCAGGTTCCTTGCTTATTCAGGGGGGAACTCTATGCAGACAGAACACAAAAAAGCATCAATAACTCATTTAGGTCAATAGTTCAATCAAATCTTTAAAAAAGAGTAGACAGCAGTTTAGCCAGCAGTCACCTTTGTCAATCCTACCCCAAGCAACCACGTTGAACACTGTTCCTTCCATATGAGAGACCTTGAGGGTGATTGCATAGACAGCACATATATATCCCTATGACTCAAAGATCAAGTCGCTAAGTCAATAGAACTATTTAAGATAGGGACAAGGCAATTAGTTGGTGCTGGAATTGAGCGGAATGTCTTTTGAAAGATCAAAATTGATTTTAAAAACAGCATCCATTGAAAATAAGGCAGGTGCGGCTCTAGATTTCTATCAATATTGTTTCACTGCTTTTGGGTGCCTCCCTGCAACTGCTTCTGTGCTCTCACATCTTTTTCTGCAGAGGACTGTGGGTGTCCCTATAGCTGCTTCGTCAGCATGGCAGAGAGCTAGAATCTTGAGGCAGAGTCAGGGGCGGAGGGACACCACTTTGTGGCGGCGCCAGCACCAAACTTCTGCTGAGGAGGCTACTGAGGTAGGACTAGGTCAGTTTGTAAGGAAAGGGGAGGACAGTAAGTTTACAACAGTACCCCAAATCTCCATAATCAAGATAAAGGATATTTGAATGCAGTAATTTTAAAAATTCAGAATGAATGCAAAACCCATAGTGATCAAAATATGAACATTTTAATTGAAATCAGGATCAGTCTAATCAATTTTTCCTTCCTCTCAATATGGGTGCACAAATGCTCCAGGGCTCCTCTCCATCTATTTTCCCTATGTTGGAGGTGGAGGAAGGAGTGAAGGGCAAAAGGTGTCCTTTTGTGTTTTCAGTTTGCTTTTGCTTGCCAAATATTAAGTCCCTTCACCTCTCCATTATCCACTGTGTTTCCTCAATTCCTCCTAGTCTGCAGAGGGAGCCAGAAGAGTCTCCTTACCCGAAGCGTGTCTTCCTCTGTCCTTTCCCTGAGGGGAAAGTGCTAATTCACAAAGACTGTTGTGTTTTCAATGTGGCTGTACATCTAGGGGTCACTGTTTTATCATTTTAGGCACGGCTAGTTCAGTCTTTTCTTTCACACCATTGTCCTGCTGCCCATTCTCCATCAACTCAGTAGAGATGAATGGTCAAGAACAACTTCTCTATTTGTTTTACTGTCTCGAAGTACTATGCAGTTTGTAGTGTCAAAGGCATAGGATTGTATGATCATGTTTTTTCTTCATGTTCATTTTTAGAAGTGTGAGAAATTTGGAGAGATTTGTACTTAACTGACATTATCTTTGGATCCCCAGAAAAGCTCCCCTGTGATTTTGACCCTTTGGGAAGGAACTGGCTGAATCCAAAGCCCTTGCCACTCAGTTGTTTTTATCTTGATTTTTTCTCTGGATGCTTTCGCCTATCCTCAGGCCATCAACATCACAGGTGGGAAAAGTGAAGCAAAGAAGAACGTGTAAACCTTCACATTCAAGGTGTAATATCCTTTCACAGAAAATAATAACCTTCCCTAAAAATATTTTACAGTTCATTACAATTCACGCAACTTGACTCTGAAAAATCAAAACCCCGTCCCATAAAAATCTCTAACTACACATGTAAACAAGTACATACTCTAAGTGGAATGGAATGTTGGATTCATGTCTTTGAATTTATTTCATTACTAGCTATATTGTAGCAAATGAAATGCTGGGAAACCAAAATGAGAAGTGACTGCCCTGGTTTCCTAGTTTGTGAGCTTCCTAACACACATTTAAAGTGCCAGCTCCTGGCAATAACTCTTCTAGCTCTCTAATTCACCACATGCGTTTCCTCTTTGTGTGCTGAAACAGGCTGTCATAAGAGCCTCTGGCCGATTTATTTCTAAAATAAATATTAAAAATGAAAAAGTCTCCTGTTATTATTTAACCAGTTCACAGTATGAGTCTTCTGAGTAAGAGCTGTGGGTTATTATATCAATGTCATTTCTTGGTTTTGATATTGTATTACGTAGTTATTCCAGAGGGTAACATAGGGGGAGGCCTAGTGCAGGGTCCCTGTGTCACTGCAGCTTTCTGGGAACTTAAACCAAAATTTTAAATGTGTTTCCATAGAAATGTTTTCCTTGTTCTACAGGAAAAAAAGCCTTTGGTTTGGAAGACAAGGCAGTGCTTGTTAGCAGAGATCCAGGAGGCAAGCTATGCAGACATCTTGCCCAGTCACCTAAATTCCATTGCACATGATGTCATCTGCAAATGCCTTCTAACTGGAACAGGGCTTTGTGTGCCTCTGTGATCTCTATCTGCATGAAGCCCAGTGCTACATGAAGTCCCAGCTAAGTACTTCAGTTGACAATTGTCCTGGATCTGCTGGTTTTAGTCCTAACCTACCATGCTGGTAAATGTTTCTGGGCACAATTCAGGCAACACACAGTCAGTGGACCATGTGTGTAGGCTAAATAAAAGCTCCTGCAATATAAGGTCATAATCCTTGGAACCTGTTAAAGTTGCTTTGCCTGAAAAAAAGAGTTCACGGGTGTGATTAAATTAAGATTTGTGAACTGGAGAGAGCATCCAGTTTGGCCCTACATGCAATAATCACTGCCCTTATAAGAGAAAGGCAGATTGCATTCCCATGAGATTCCGTGTAGACTTCTACAGAGGAGAAGGCAACGCAAAGACAGTGCAAAGACCTTTAAAGAATTAGGCCTCCAGGATTGCTATGATGTGGCCGTATGTCACGAGACACCAGTAGCCACAGAGTCTGGAAGAGACAGAGAACTGGTTCTCCTAGAGCTCCTGGAGAGAGAGAGCACAGCCCTTTGGACATCTGGATATCGGGACAGTAATATGAGTCTTAAAACTGTGGTTTCTCAAACTGTGAGACAATAAATTTCATGAGGTAATAAGTGTGTGGTCATTTGTTACAGAAGTTATAGAGAACTAATCATCATGATGACAGGAAGTTCTATGCACTGTTCCAGAACAGGAAGAGAGAACTCTGTGGCTCCACAGAAGCAGCACTGAACAGCTAATCCAGGGTTAACCTTTCTAGTTGTCCCTCCGACACAAAGGTACTGGTATCTTACTACCTTCCACTTCTGTTGCAAACTCTGTGCTCAGTGGGGAAAAAAACGTATCCTCAAAAAAAAAAAAAAAAAAAAGAAAGCCATGTACTCTTTACTATCTCATACTGCAATGGTTACATTCAAATGCTAATAAAAATTCACCATAATATTCTGCCACATTTTGAGTGTATGGTCTAATTAGTTCCAAACTCATCTTCCCTATTTCTCTTTAGTTAATAAAATGTTTTCTAGGACATTGCAACCCAGGCAATGTGGTTAACAGGACAGCAGCATGGGCATCCTCCAGGAGCTGGTTACAAATGCAGAATCAAGCCAGGTGTGGCAGGACGTTCCTGTCATCCCAGCACTTGGGAGGCTAAGGCAGGAGGACTGCTGCAAGTTCAAAGCCAGCCTGGAGGATATAGTGAGCTCAAGGCCAGTCTGAATTATAGAAAAAGAACTGTCTCAAAATTTTAAAAAAGGAAAAGAAAAAGAAATACAGAATCCTAGGCCCTTTACCCACCTACTGAACTGGAGTGCATATTTTAGTAGGATCCCCAAATGATTATGCATATTAGTGTATGTGAGGCTCTTATCCAGGACTCAAGAAATAAACATCTTAGAATGCTCAGCAACAGCTGAACCTCCATGTAAAGCCATGACTAATCATAAACATGAGCATATGTTTTACAGAATATCCTAATGATACATAGGTACAGCGTCTACTTCTGCACTGGCTAGCAAGAGATTATTTCAACATCATATATACCACAAGTAATGCTGCATAGTATTTTCTTCAGGAAATAAAGGCTCTGTCTTTTGTCCAGAATTTGCTAAAATACAGCTTTTGTTTGGAGCTCTCATGTGCCAGGCCTCATACTGTTTCCTTCAAGCAATGCTATTCTGGTGCCAGCTGAGAAGGACAAGCTCAGCCCTGCTGGGTTCTGTTTCCTATTGCTGCCTGCTTAGAAGTTGCAGCCTTACGTCCTTCGGCAGCTGGTTTGGGAGCTCCGTGTGTGTTCTCTGGGCTTGTCATTGCCTGGGTGTGTTTGGGCACAGCAGTGTTTCCACAGCTCCAATTGTTCTGTTTGTTTGTCTCACTTCTCATTCCCCATGTTTTTGATCCCACTGAGTCATGTGAGGCCAACTTTGCCATATTTGATTTTCTGTAAACCTGATTTACAATAATGCCGCATTTTAACCAAATATCACAAAAATGTGCACCAACTTTCTCTTTATCATTCCATAAATCTTCCGATTGAAGTTGTTAGAATTTAGCCTACTTCGTCAGAATTACAGAAAAATTTGGATTTAACCTACTTTTAGCCACTTCAACTGTCTGCCATGGACGTGAAAGGGGCACTTTTAAAGCTGACAGAAGTGGACACACACAATTATTTCCTATGGATTCTGGAGAGGGATATTTCTCTCATCTATTCCCACCCCAAAACAGTGAATTTCAAGAGAGGTAACAACAGAAATAGCTTTCTAGGAGAAAACTCTTTACTAATATCATAGTGATGAAAAGATACACACCGCACAGCAATCTGTGCTGAATCTTAACTCTCTCTTCTGGATCAAGGCTGCCCTGAGCCTGTAGACTATGCCATGAAAGCCACCAATGGCGCAGAATCCAGGAAGTCACTAGGACAGGAGGAAAATCATGAGCAAGTCAAGCTTAATTCTCTCTTCTGGACAAGGAAAAGCAATTAGAAGTAAAACAGGAATGGAGTTAAATGCTGCTCATTCTTCAGACCAGATATTTATTTAAAATAGCCATGTGGAAAAATTATTTAGTTGATTTGATATTCACTTTTGTTTTGTATTTCCTCTTATGCAAACTGAGAAATCAGTGGCTGTGTTTTGAACAGGATAAACTAGTGTTAGATGAAAACTTTATGCAATGTTAGATTGATCTGCATGTGAGAATCATATAAAAGTCAATGAAGGCATTACTTTCATCAAGAAGTAAGCTTCTCTAATAGCCAATACCTCTGAATTTCCTATTTTCTGGGGAGTATTTCTGCTATAAACTGATATTTCATACTATGTATTGCCACCCATAGACTAATTCAAAATTAGCATAGATTCCATTATTTCTATGGTAGGCAGCCATCATACAGAAGAAAATACTTTTGATGTTGCCAGTAGGTGTTTCATTAAGAAATTATGCATAAAGTGAAAGATAGTGTGAAAGGATTTCAGTCTTTACAGACAATAGTATATAATTGTGTTATAAAAATCTCCAGTACTCATCTTGATGAGGGGGAAGGAATTATCAACTTAGCTTGGACAAGATTGTAAAGTTTATACAAACATCTTCAAACAACCTTTGACAGAGTCAGTTTATTGCTATGTAAAATGTATAGTTATATCAGCACAGCCAACACCCAATGGTGCTAATGAAAGTTAAGTGAGATCCCCAACTCAACCCATCCAACATTCTCTATGGCCCCTAGCAGTTAAGTTTCTTTTTGTTCTTGCCAATAGGAACTACTTTTTCTGGGCTTTTCCTTCCTGTGTAAACTATATACCAACAGGAAAAAAAATGACTCCATAACCTGCTATATTTCTGTTCTCAAAGTACACTTCTACAACTTCAATCCTCCATGGGACAATAGCAAGTTTTTTTCTTGAACATGATTGAAAATTATTTCCTTTACTTGCCATTCCTGTTTCTAAAATGTAATCCAGCCGAGTACCCTGCTCCTTCCAGTTACTATTTCCAAAGAAGAAATCAGGTCTATTTACTGGAAGCAGAGAGAGCTCGGGAGACCCCCTTGGCCAGGACCCAGGGACTTTGACAGTCTTGCTCTGCCTGTGAGTGTATTCTGACACAGCGATGCCCCACAGAAAGACAACAGTAGGGAGGGCCATCCTGGGGTTGCACTTTGTCACTGGACAAAGTTAGGAAACTGTCACAATATATTCTTGTTAGTTAATTGACTCAGCAAATGCAAACTGTTAGTTCATGTAACTAATTTGCTTGTATGGTTTATTTTAATTTCGTCATTTATTTCTTAAATATCTTTAAGAATACAAAGTTATAGTCAAATTCCATTAAAGAAATAACAGAAAAATGATATATTGTTCTTAGGACAAAGTGTATTTCCTGTGACAATAAACAATCCATACAGGTCATGTAGAAATGCACTAAACTATGACTTATTAAATATTGTACTTTGCACATATTACTTAGCTGACTTGCTTTTCATTTGAAACATAAGATTTCTTTATAAGACCCTTGCAAAGACTGAAGTAAGAAAAACATACAGAGTAGTTTACACATAGAGGTATTATGAACCCTTAACAAATATTTACTAAGAAAAAATTAATTTGGGTGTTGGGCTAGGTGTTAAGTTTCTGTGGCCAGCAGAGAACTTTCTTCATTATGGAAGCATCTGATGAATGAATAAGTGTAACTTAAAACTTATATAACCTAACATGAGCTCAGATAGTGACAAAAACCATTAAATAGTGTCTATATCAGTTAGGTAATACCACAGAGCAAGTCACATCATACTACAGTGAATCAAATCAACACACCATTGCTAGAGATGACCTCAGTGGTTCATCTGAACTTAGGCTTACTCACTTGTTAAAGGTCAAGATGTACTACGTCAACTACTTCACTGATCTTGGCTTTAGTCTCCTACATGTATGGGGATCCAGTGGCCTTGGTGGAGATTACTAAGATGTCTACACATGACCCTATCATCTTCCAACAGGTCATGCATGTTCCCACATCATATCAGTTTCATTGTATTTGTCAGATGAAATCTATGAGACCAGCCTAAATTCCAGTGGTAGGAAAACAGATTCTGCTTCTTGATAGAAAAATCTAAAATGTCAAGAGCTTTGAACACAGAAAGGAGTAAAAATTGTTCCTATCATTTAAATCTACCCTATCATTTAAATTTGTTCCAGTGATTTTTATGGACATTTGAAGGAAATAAAGATACCTCTTGGAGTAAGTGAATTTCACATGAAGAATGAGTTGTACATACGAAGACTTCAGACCCTGTGAGGCACAGCACATACAAAGTTTGTGACAGTCCTTCTTTCTTTCTTCTCCTCCATAGTGTAGGAACCACTCCCATAGACTGGCAGAGAAGATCAGGTTGAAGAACTAAAATGCAGAAGTGGAAAGCTAAAGATCTAGGGTTCCAGGCACTAGAACAGAGTAAATCCCCTTTACCCTGATCACAAACAACAGTGTAATAACTTCCACATACAGCTCCTAGCCTTGTAAATGCATTTCTCTTCTGAAAATCTGTAGAGGCTTTCAGGGTTAGATTTCCAGATAAAATGTGAGACAGAACATTTATTATTGCAGAAAGCATTAGGCAGATCTCTGGAATATATCACTTCCATCTTGTCCCCTATACCATGATGTGTTGGTCAGCTTTCTAGAATGGTGACAAAATACCTGAGAAAATAAACACGAGGAATGGCCGATACTTTGGCTCACAGCTTCAGGAGGTCACTTGGCTTCATTGTTTCTGAGCTCAGAGTGAGGCAGATTCATCATGGAAGGGATGGAGTGGAGCAAAGCTCACCTCACAGCAGCCAGGAGCGGATAAAAGAGCTAGAAGGAACCAGAGACAAAATGAACCCTTCAAGGATGCAGCTTCTAAAGTTTCCACTACCTCCTAATAGCTTATTGAATTATGATTCTAGAAATGAATTAATCCATCAATGAGGTCATGATCCAATCACCTAAAAGCCCCACTTCTGAACAGTGCTTCCTGGGGGACCTGGGAAGAACTGTAGAACTATCCTAAGTGGCTCTGATTTTTTATTTTGGAGACAGGGGCTTACTACGTAGTTCAGGCTAGCCTTGAGTTCACTGTGTAGCTCAGGCTGGTCTTGAATTCATGGTGATCCTCCTGCCTCAGCCTCCCAAGTGCCGAGGTTACAGAGGTGTGCCACCACGCCTGGCCTTGTTTGATTATTTTTTGGTACTATCTTCACAAAATTTTTTTCACTACATCAAAATATAGAAAACTCTAACTGTTCCACTAGGAACAGTGAGAATGGAAACAAACTAAAAGGTAGAAGGGAGGCTTAAGGCAAAATCGAGCTTTTGGCCCACATTACCACAATGTCCTCACAATCTATTAGTTACTCGAACATATAAGAGCCAAGGTCTCAAAGTTTATTATCAGGAAGCTTGGTCTTTACCTTAGTATAAAGCCAAAGAGCAAGGTCCATGTCTTGTTCATCTGTATATGCTTAACTCTTTTAAGAAGCATTCATTGAATGACCTATGATACATTTCAAAATATCTAGAAGAGTACAAAATTTCTCAAAATATATGAGATTAATGTTTAAGAAGATAGATGTGATTGTTACTCTGATTCGATCATGACACATTTTATACTACATATCAAATTATCGTACTGTACCCAATAATTAGGTACAATTACATCACAATAATTCATAATAATATTTTGAAAGAAGCATTTATTAAATACTAAATGAATAGATCACTAGATAGTTGAATAGTTGAATGAGCCTGAAAGAAGATAAAAAAGAACAAGTCCGAGAGAGGTCATCCAAACTAGAAAGAGAGGTCTATTAAGAGACAGGGGGAGCTGGAGATGCAGCTCAGGGATAGAGCATTTGCCTGGGTTTGATACCCAGAACCAAAAAATACACACACAAAAAGATACTTCCACTGGATAATTCATTTTCTCTTAATTATCCATGTATGAAAATATATTGGATTTATTTCCAACCAAATAATCAATCCACTCCATAGAACCTATAGTCTGCTCTGTGATTTTGAGCAAATTTATCAAGATTCCAGGGCATCAATATTAGCATCTCTAAAGTGGAATATTCAAAATAGAAAATTTCTAGATTTCTTTCCTGCTCTAATATTCTAGGGTTCTTTGATACTCACTTTTGGGTGCAAGAACATCCCCCGTGATGAGGAATATATTTCAGGAGCTTACTATATTACAGGCAGTGGTTCTTTTTGCCATTTTAATTTTTTAATTTAGAAAAACAATTGGATAATTTGACTCACTGGTATCACAGTCCAATCTCCAGTACCACAGACGTGCATACATACATACACCACACACACACACACACACACACACACACACACACACACAACACTAGAATTAAGCAGGGGGTTTAATTCTATAATTTATCCTCTTATGTGGCCAAGGAGTATCTCTGGCAAGAAGCTAATTCCAACCCATTTAAAAAAAATCTCTACCTGATATATCTGTACATGGATCAAAATTCTGTTCCTGTTGTGAAATGCCTCTCTCTACTTTTCCCTCAGGGAACTTCCTTTTCTCATTTGACAGTGGCAGATTCCAATTTGAGTTTCCATCCAAATGGATGGAGACACCCAGGATCTTGCTTGTTTTCCAACCTGAACTATTCAAGGACAGGGAAGAAAACCAGGGTATTCTGCCTCTGGTATTCCTGGCGGCAGTTTCCAATTTGAGTTTTCATCAAAATCGTCTGTATTATCTCTAATGTTTCATTGAATAATTATTTTTTATTCTCTTTAATGGTTTTAACAGTCTTCCATTCTTATATCTGGTAATCTTCAACATAGTTGAAGATAACAATACGTACTATAACAACCACTATTAATTCCTATCATTTTGTTTTGAAAGCCTGTATCACTTTTAATGTGATTGCTTTGTTTTGTTTATATCTGTGATGTTGGTATGCTGCTATGGTTCTTTTATCATTTCTTTTCTACTCGCTTCAAAAATAAAAATTTTTAAAAATCACCTGCAAACCCACTCTAACACAATTGATGGGCTCTGCTCACAGAATCAGAATTCAATGCATTTGGTGAGGATAATTCTCAGTTCCAACGTGCTCCAAAGTGATACTGATATTTTGGTTTAGTGAGCACACTTTGACCACAGTGTGGATTTACAGAAATATCCTGGATCCTTTACTGTTGAGAACTGGCTGCCCAATGCCTTTCTGTAATCCATGAACTACCAAATCTAATTTCTTTGTTTAAGTTAGTTAGGGTTGGTCAGCTTCTATGACATATAGAACTTTGCAGACATGGGTCTGTAGAAGCATGAGATACTCTAGTACGGTGGCTGGGGCAATCTCGGTCAGCTAAATCTTTATATTTGTGAAGTCCATGAAAGCAATGACAAACACGGCCACTGAATTTCCCCCCCCCCGACTTCCTGTCTGCTCCGGCGCAGACCTTCCCACTGTCTTCACGCCCCTGTGCTGCCTCCACCCATACTTCTTCTGTCGCTTGCACTCCTTCCTAGCTCTGTGTTTACCCCCTGATTCCCCTCCAGCGGGAAAGAGCACTTGTTTTCTATCCACTTTGGAAATAAACCTCACTTTGCTTATTGATTTCAGTTCTTATCTTGTTTAACATCCAACATAAAGTTTCAGTTATGGTGAAGTCATCTTAAAAATGTCTGTATGTAGTACCTCCAAAATGAGTACTCACACTCAGGACACTGTTCTGTTCTGCTGGGAGCGGTCTCTTGAAATTTAAAAGACATGCTCAGTGCTAAGTATTCTCTTTGTGTCTTCTGAATTCAACACCCCTCGGAGCTAGGCTGGTCTCTAGCACGATAGTAACATTCAAGCGCACACAGACTAGAGGAGCACTCTTGGTCTAACTCCCATCATCCCTCAGGTATCTCCGTTTACATGTCATCTCCTCTGAGAAGTTTCCTCCTGCCTCAAGATAGTGTTGTTGGTCAGCCTGTGGTTCCTATAGCAATGTCTTCTACCCTTCTTATGGACTGCTTAATAGAATTAAAATAACCACCTACTTTTCTATACTCCCTCCTCCTTTCACACAACTATAAGCTTTTGAACAACTCTCTGGTATTATATCTCCAGAACAAAATGCACTAACTCCTGAAGGTACAAAAATATCTTCCGTGTGTCAGGTGTCATTCCATGCATTGAGTGTGGGTTGTATTTTCCTGCCCAGCATGCATTTCTTCCTTCTGATAACTTCATCCTGGTATTTCTCTGGTGAAATCATGTTTCTCACAACCTCAATGAATATCCTTTGAACAGGGCAGACCCCATTCTATGATCCTGGGAGAGCTAGGTAATCAAAGCATAGTATTTTAAGCATTTTTCAGCAAAAAGTCTATGTGACCTTCCTCTCTGGCTCTAATTAATGAAAAATTTTCTCATAAAGTATAGTGAAGTGAGAAGTCTGAAATTGCTCACAGGAGTTTTTTGACAAAGACCCTTTAGGTTTCTGCCCAAGAATTGTCACAATTCATGAGTCCAAAGATCCTCCTTGAGGTGCTTGTAAGCCAACTTTTCTCAGTGTCTCAGGGACACCTAGCCAGTTGTCAAGCCCCCCCTCCTAATTACGGTGATTGGTTTAGGGACAGAAAATGGACCCAAGGCAGTCCATCAAGAAGCCCATCTGATATTTTATATGAAATTCTTGGCAAAAGGCTGTTCTTTCCACTGGATTGACCACGCAGATGCTGGTGGCAGCATTTACCTTTTCTAAGGAGAAGCTTGCCTGGGAACTAAGCCAACCTGGAGTGAAAAAAGAGAACTGAAACTTGGAAGCCAACAAGTCTGATGAAATCCTTTCAGCATCTGGATCTATCTATGCTAGAAGTAAAACAGGTCTTGGACTTCTAATTCATAAGAGCCATGAGAACAATAAAATCCAATAACATCTCTTTTCAGGGGAGTGAGAGTGGCTGGCTTGTTCCAATTGGAGCTCAGCTTCTGACATTTTGAACAGGAAAATTGTAATGCACCATGCAATATATTCAATTATAATCCTCAGTTAGTAATTCTCTGATTTTCAAGGTATAACTATTGGAGGAAGTAGGGACAGTCTCCCACTCTTTTCCCAAGATCAAACTATTAGTAAATGATTTGATCAGAATTTATTTCATCATGGCTACAAATTCCAAGTGCCTATCACTATGCGACACTGTAATCCACATAGAGGAAATCAAAGAAGGGCAAATTAATCCATGATGTATTGTCAGGGGAAACGGGTTAAGAGAACTTACAGTCTCTGGATCTATATCATTCCATATGCGAGTTGTGGTGGTGTTGAGGAAGACAAGGGAATCCAGTAAAAGCAGCATGCCTGGGTTATCTTTTTTTTTTAAATGTTTTTGTCATTTTAAGACAGAGTTTCATCATTCAGTTCAGGCTGCCCTTGAACTCATTTTGTAGCCCAGGTTGGCCTTGAACTTGCAGTGATCCTCCTGCTTCAGCCTCCCGAGTGCTGGGATTACAGGCATGTGCCACCATTCCTGGCTCAGATACCTTTGGTTGACAGTACAGTGTGGCTGTCCACCAACCAAAACACAGCTGTCCTCTCAGTAACTTTTTTTCCTTGAGATTTCATGGCATCTTGGTTTTCTTGGGATTTTTAGGGATTATATTCTCATCCAGTCACTTTTATATCACGAGCAGGTCTAGAGAAAGAAAAAAACGCCATTAGAATGTCAGAATTCTCCACTCTTCCTGATCAGCAGCTTGGACCTTTTCCTGCTGCAATTCAGGGTTGCAGCTGAATGGGTTGGTTCTGCCCACATTTATTACTGAGAATTGTTTTGGAATCTCTACTGTTCACTAAGGATGGAACCACATTAGACACACAAATTCTATGTGAGTGGCGCTCCACTCCTCCCAGCACAACTCCTATTATGCTCTGGCATTGACGGGGCTGCCCGGATGGCCTTAGGGATCAGCAACTTCCATGGTTTCCAGACCTTAAAGATACAACTGTAGAAATCCTTGTGGGGCTCGGAGATGTAATGGGGAGGAAGAATTTTGCTTGATGCCAGAGGGCCTAGCTGACGTGGTTCCTCATGTGGTCCTTCAATTGGCAGAAGAATTCACTCTGACAGAGCACTGTGGTTTCAAGGCCACAAACATTTAAAGAGTATAGTGTGTGAGATTCTGGTGAAGATGTTTAATGACCTTGGGCAAGTTATTTTGCCTGTTTAAGTCCCAGTGTCCTTGTATGTAAAAGAAAAGTACCTGTGTCAGAGTATTGTAATGAATCATTTTCTGGCCTATGGTAAAAACTCAATATGTGCTAGGCATTATTAATGTGTGTACCTGCTGCCAGGCAACAAAACCGAATCTCAGTTACTGGTACCCAAGAGGCCACTGCTCCCTAAAGATCTAGCAATTTTAGTCATGCTTCATATTATGACTTTTTTCACTGGCAAATTTGACTTTATACACTGAGGCTGCAAGATTCCCTAATAATTATCCCTAATAATTTTTTTTGCATTTATATTTCTCTTTATTTAATGTTCAGACATATCCTAATTGCAATGGCCCCAGTGAGGCCTGTCTTGCTACTAATGTGTTTATGTGTGAACATAGGTTCTAGTTAAACATTGTCTGCCTCTCGCCATTCTATGCAAATTGGAAAATGTCTCTGTAATCTTCTTTCATGCCAATGCTTGGAGGTCTTTAATGTACTCAGGAAGAACCTCTTATTTCCAATTGCTTCTTTATCCATTGGTTTTGACTTAACACAAATAACTCAGTAGCGATTAACACTATTCAGCAGGCATTGCTTTTTTAATGCAGATGATGGAATTATATAAGGCTATAAAAAGCCCTTTTGACTTACTGGCCATAGAAGATTGCTAAGACCATGATATGTCAGTGAAAATTCTATAGAGCAGAAGATAGGGCTTCCAGAAACAAAGTTCTGGCCCTGATCATGTATGAACAATTTTATTTAATCGATATTGACATAGTTAAGTAATGATTATGAGCTTGAGGCCTCCTCAAATATGGAGAAATTCTGGTAGTGTATAGTTCCTGTCTCCCCTGCCTATTATTTACTTTCCTTTTTGCTGAAGGTTTCATGAGTCATAAATATCTATTCTGTATGATATCAATTTATCAATTCTCTATGCTAAAATTCTTTTCTTATGATGACCACATGAACTTGTTATTCTATTAAAAAGCTGTACAATTTTATTAGAACTAGAGAGGGCTTTTCGGATGTTACCAAACTGGCAATAAATATGAGTCTTAATATAACAGGATTAAATTCAATTGAGTTGAATTGAATTGAATTGAATCAGAGGGCTAAACCTTCTAAGTGAATGTTCCAAACTATTTTGGAGGAATAGCAAGAGTGTTTGCCAAATGAAATAAATAGTACCTGTAGGTACAAATATGTGTGAGACTCTTTTATTTTGTCTATCTTAAATAGTATATGATTTAGACAGATCCTGTCTTAAAAACAAAAACAAACAAAAAAAAAACCCAGGTCCAGTGGTGCAGACTAGTAATGCCAGCACTTGGAAACCTAGGACAGGAGGACTCCTGGGACTCTGGGGCCAGCCTGGGCTACATAATGAATTCAAGGCCAGCCTGAACTATACAGCAAGATCCTGCCTCTAAATAAATAAATAGTATAAATAAATAATGAGTATATTATTCATTTCACCAAGAACATAATGAAATGTTTTCCTGAAATAGTATCAGACTTCAGAGATTCTGAAAATATGATACGTTCTCTTATTCAAAGGAATAATGTCATTGCTTACTTTTGAATTTTAAAATACTTGTTCTGTATTAACATACAGTTATAACTCATACTATTTTCCATAAAATTGCTGATCTCTACAGCACTATTTTTCATTACAATGTTTCCCCCACAGGGCACCTGGCGATGTCTGGAAACATTTTTAGTTGATACAACCAAGAGTGTATTCTACTAGCATCTAGTGAATACAGGGTAGAGATGTTGTCAAAGTCTTTGTCAAAAGGTGATTAGCTGTCCTCTGGGTTTTAGGGAGGATGGAGCAAAAGTTATCACTGTGAACCCTCAAATACTCAACATAATAAGGTTTCAAAGAAGTAGAAGATTCAAAGTCATGCTCTCCCAAAAAGAATCAATGTGAGCTGTCATAAGAAAAACCCAAGGTATAAAAAATGCCACAATTTTTTTTTTATACAATGGAATATTATTCAGCTATAAAGAAAGACAATTTTGGGAACTTTGTAGGCAAGTGGACAAAACTGGAGTCCATACTCATAAGTGAAATAAATCAGCGATACATGTGCAGGCAACATATTATATCACTGGTGTAAGAACCCGAGGGTGGGAATATAAACTAAAAGTCATGAAGGAAATCTGTTCAAAAA
>PVLD010003659.1:0-7500 GCA_004027595.1 Dinomys branickii
CCCCACCCTCCCAGGGTTCCCTGCAGGTATAGGGATGGATCTCCTCCCCCACTCGGTGATCTGGTCGCGAGCGCCGATATCTCACCAGTTATTGGAGTACCTGCAGGCATGAAGATTCCAAGGTGCCAGTCTATCCTTTGGGGCTTTCTGCGCGGCTCGCCCGATGCGCACGAAACGTGAGCCCGCTGGGCGTTGCCGCTGCCAGAGAGCCGATCTCTGTCGGGAGTCGCAGGAGAGCTGCGCCGGGTCGGGGGGGCGGAAGGGATCGAGCTGTCTGTATTCTCGGGGGCGCCAGGACCCAGCAAATCCCTCTCTCCCGCGCGGCTCGCCCGACATGCTCGAAACGTGGGATTGCCGGGCGTCTCCGCCGCTAGCAAGCCGATCTCTGTCTGGAGCCGCCGGGGGCTGCACCGGCTCGGGAGGCGGGAGGGCCCGAGGCGGCCGCGCTCCCACTGCGCTTGGACCGATCCCAGCTTGTTCCCCGCGGGGCTCGTCCCTGGCTCCCAGCGTCTGGGACTTTCCCACGTCTCGCCCTGGCAGCCTGGTCCGCCCTACCACATCTCCCCCGGCATCTCAGAGAAATACGCCCAGTTTAAACTTCCCAGCCGAGGTCCCGGCATTCACGCTCACCAAGTCTGTCTCGAGCTGGTGGTGTTTATTAAGGAGGTTAGCTCCCTTGCTGCTCACCTGGCCGCCATCTTCCCCGGATCCTCCTCCACATATGACTATACACAATATCTAAATGCAATCTCCTACATTTTCATGAGGTTGATCATGAAAGAATTTTTTATACTGATGTGTCAGATAGTGTCCCTTGTTGCATATCAGTATTAACTCAGTTTCCTGTAACAGAGTATTTCCGCATTCAACTGTCAGATTACACAACATCGACCTGTAGGCATCTCTGGAGAAATTGTTGGGCTTGAACAAATTTGAATATGGCCCCTTTTGTGCAGTTTCCTTGGCTGAAATATTTCTGCTCATATACTGACACTTCAGGAATATTCTTTTTCCTTGCGAGTGCAAATTACCTTAGATTCCTTGAGAAAGCTTCACACTGTTCTTCAAATTGCTGGTTATCCCAGGTTCTTCCTGAATTGTAGATGGGGAAATGTAAAAAATCACCATATTATTACATAAAAACCAATAGATTCTAGTTCGAGTCTGTTAAATAAACAGCCCTGAGATATTCTTCAAAGTGTCAAAATATTCTATTTCATTAAACCACAGCAACAAGCATGAGCCAATGCTCCTTGATTGTATATATGAGAAAATGCTGTCATCCTTACCTATAGCCTATGGTCATGTTCATAAACATTTCCCGCATCACATCTCGGTAGAGCTTCTTTTGGGATTGAGCACAGCTCACTCCTCCTTGGTGAAGTTCACAGTCACATCCTCAAATGTTACTGCCTCTTAAATAAATATATGTTGCTTAAAGGAAGGTGAAGACTCAAAGCCTGAGATACCTCAGCTCCTGTCACAAAAAGCTAAATTGATGTGGTCCCTTCAACTCTTAACTTTATATCTTGGTCACCAAAACCCTGTGAATGCACACATTTTCATACAGTCATTTTCATGCCACAATGCAACAGCACTGGTTGCCCTTCAGGGTCACCCACATTGTATTTTTGCACTGTCTCTAAAGCAGAGCTCATAAAGGGAGCCCACAAGTCATCGCCCACAAAGTGCACAGCACATAAACATCTAAAGAATGGTTCTCACAGGCACAGGTTGGATCTCCTGTCAAAGCTGGTTATTCACAAAATTGAGTCCTTCTTTCTTTGATTGTACTGTATCCAGGCAGCATTTGAAACTTGAATTTGGTTTCATAGAAATAAATGAACATTTAATAAGGCTCATGAATAATAATTAAAATGCTAATGGAAAATATGTTTATAAGAGCAAGTCCATGAGCAATGAAAATAGGGGAAGAGTGACCTATTATCTTATAGCTCAGTGACACCAGAGGAGCACCTTGAACTCAGACAGGAGAAATACTAAGATCATTAAGGGAAGGTAATGAGAAGAGTGTGAATAAAATGTATTAATGCAAACTGCACCAGCATGTAACAACTTACTTAATGTCACACTAACAACATCCTCAGAAAAACCACTGGCTCAGGAGCTACTTGACTACCTTCCCATATCCCCACTTTCCCACGCTTGTGTCCTCCTTATGGCTTCTTCCACACAGAAATCCCTTTTGTGTCTTCCACTGATGCTTCCAGACCTAAACATCATGCTTTCCCCCGATGTAATGCTGTTCTTAATCAAAGTTGTAATTCATTCCGCATGTCCTTTTTTGAACAATGTCTATGAACAATCAATGAACTACTGTAGTTATGTGAGCAGTGGTGCTTTTCTCCCTGCACTCATACATGGACTGCATGGACATGTGAGTGCCCTAAGTCAAGGAATTTGAGAGTGTGAGTATAATAGGCGGCCTCTTCTGTAAATTGTCCTTCACAGCATTACTTTCATCTTCCTTTATTTAAATTGGTAACATATCATCTAATTTATTGGCATTATAAAATACCAAGCTTATTTAATGATCACTTTATTCATTTATTGCACGGCTCTAAACGCTGCTTGGCAAGTGCTTTAACACTGATTTTCATCACAGGCAACATTAAGCATTGTTTTCAATTTTTATGTGATTTGTAAACAATGTATGACTTTGGAATTGAGTTTTGGTAATTTTGGAATTCACTGCTACAACAGTGAAGCCCAGAGTAGAGGACACAACTTGTGTGTTTGAGGTCTCCTATTTAAACTTTTAACAAATTTAGCATAGTTAGAAGTCTTAGCCACTTTCCTACCACTGGGACAAAATGTCCAACAACCTCATCTTAAAGGAGTAGGGTTTATGTTCACTCAGTTTCAGTTCACATTCTCTCAGTTCCAAGGGAGAAAGTGGAAGGCGAAGTGGAGGAGAAGGTCCGCAATCCATAGCAGCCAGAAAGAAGGAAAGGTAGGATTAGGACAGACACAGGCCATGACCCTCATGCCCGTCTCCAACCCCCGCAAGAGCACATTCTGATACTGAACTCATCAGTGAATGTGTCCGCTGCGAGACAGAGCCACAGAGCCCTTCAGTTTTCACACAACACATTTAGTGGATGCAGTAGATATAAACGATAATACTTGGTGCTTGCTAGGAGAAAAAATAACGCAAAGCACATCCCAGGCTCACGCACACAGAAACCTCACACAAGGCAGGAGCCCCCTCAACCCCTCTGCTCGCTGCACAGCATGGTGAGAAGCGGGGCTGCACGCACTGAGCTGGGAGAGTCAGGGCTCTGGCCACACTAGAGTCACTTCCCTTATCTAGGACATGATGCTTAGTTCTTGACAGACACCTCAACCCCACCTAGAGGCCCAGAAAGGACCAAATGTGTGCAACTGACAGATGACACACAGGAACAGAGATTTCTCTACTGATGTAGGGACCTTCAAATCCTGCCATGTCTAGTTCTGTCCACTTACAACTAGAAATTATGACTCAGACAAACATTCTCCTCTGTCTGTGCTCATTTGGTCCTGCACAATCACTTTCTTGAGAAGTAAAGTCTCCCAGGCAACCAGTGAGTAAGAAGCCACAGCACAAGTCAGGCTGGGCCAGCATGGGAATCTCAATAACACACCAGAGCTTCTGAGTTGGATGCCTGACACAGGAAGGTTCTGTTCTCTGGCCAACATTGACTGTTCATGCAACCCATACTCTTCACTGATGCCAGGCTGCTCTGTGTTCTGCCCACTGAGCCAAAGCGAGAACAAAATAATACATATCTGCTTGAGTGGAGCCCAAATGACACACTCTAAACAAAACCCTTCTCTGCCCAGGCTTCCTCTCAGAATACAACAAAATAATAACTGTGGGATAATAGCTGTGCCCCTGCACTTACAGACACCCTGCCACAGAGAAACCGCCAAACCCAATGAAGAAGCTGGGTCTGGGCAATGGCCAAACAGAGATGAATACAAGAAAGCATCAAAGAAGTCAGAGAGCAGAAACCTACATTAGACAGTTAGCTCCATGATGTGAAGAAGGACATTTAACAGTTTACCTTAGAATGTATAACTTCTTCTAACTCCAGGGACTTTGATCTCTGCTAGGCCAAAGAATTGTTTGTTCTGGAGGAAATCTTGCAGATGCATAGTTTAAAAGGAAATGAAAGCAGAACCTTAGTCCCAGTGGAATGCTGTAACAGCATGAGATTTTTGCTAGGATATGTCTGAAGGAACAGTAAACATGAAGGCCAGGAAGGTCAAAGTATAATCCTTGGGGTAGTTAAACAATAATGTCCTCTCTAATCTTCTTAAACGCTCCTCCCATTTCCTTAGTCCTGTTTTATGTTGGAGAATCTTAAAAGGCTGGGGAAATTTGCAATCAGGGCGTCAGCCCCAGACGCTGTGCCCTCCATCCTGTAACTTTATCTCTCACTTCCTTTTCATCCACTGCACCCCATTTTCAGGATCTGTCACCTCACAGAAACTAACACCATGGCACAGACTTTCTCACCCATCATCTTTCAATCTAAGCATTTTCAGTAAGGAAAATAAAAGCATGTCAGTAGGGGATATAATTGTTCAATAAATGAAGAAACCGGTATAATTTATTAGTACTATTATGCAAACTAATTAAGATCAAATTCAAATTTGCACACATCTCATACAGGCAATCTATTTTATCTGAGGTCACAAAGAAATCAAGAATTCTGAAAATTAATCACAGCACAAGGGCCAGAATGATAGCAGCAATGTAGCCCCACCCTCAGTCACTTCTCTGAGATAAGGCAGAGACAGCTATGAGGGTAAACTTTCCATAATAACCCCTTTCCTCCTCGCAGGTTGAAAGTTTTTCTCCTTTGGCATATTAATTTCACCAAAATAATGTTCTCACCTTGTGTCACGGGATGATTAAACTTCCACTGTCAAGTTTGTTAGTTTGGGAGATGCCTAGGATGTTGGTTTTAAAGCACAAGTTGGTATGTCAGGGTGAAGCAAGGAAGCATGACCTATGGTTTTTATCACCCGTATTATAGCTTACATCTAGATATTTCTCCAAAACCTTGTGCAGTCACAGGTGTGGGTTTTTAGAGGTAGCTCAATCCAGAGTATGGTGCTGGGATTAAGGGAGTGATGCTCAGATTAAATGTGTGATGCTGGGAATAAGGGTGCCCCACCCTGGGTGTTAGTGCCACCCAACCTATGCGTGGGTAGCAGGGTGGAATATAAGGGACAGAAAGAGGGCTGCTGCCATCACCTGCTGTTGCTGTTGCTTCACTGCATTCTGCCTCCCTTGCCTGGACCATTTCTCACCTGCGATGCCCACGTGCCATGCCATCCTCCCTACAGTCAGCAGACTATGAACTGAAACCTCTACAAACTGTGAGCTAGATAAACCTTTCCTCTTCCAACTTGGGGTGTCAGGTATTTTGTCATAGTAACGAGCAAAACAACTAAGATAGCCTCTTCCTCTTAGTGCCTGCTCAAGAATCTCCACTCGGGGCTGAAGAGTTGATGCTGGAAGCCTGAACTAACACAAGACCAACATCCAAACGCAATGGCAAATACCAGAGCTTCTCCCCAGAAAGAGGGGACACTCCTTTTTCATTTTTTATTTCACCTAGAGTAAAAGCTTATTGATTGTTTCAAACACATATCAGGTGTGTCTTCCCATCTTCATTTGTGCCCTACAAGCCAGTCTTCCACAGAGAAACACCAAGATTTACAAATTGGCTAAGTGGTTTTTACTGGTGAAGGGGACACAGCACAATTCATGATCACAAGAACTATGTAAGTCTCTTTTGCAAAGCATGCCCTTCACAGATATTCTCCATATGTAGTAATTATTTTCTGATTCCATCAAATCCTTGTAGATGAAAAGGCAACCATTTTCCAGTAACAGCCCTATTTCAATCAGAGTCACATCCTCAGGAAGAACAAACCCACAAAATAACCTGTAGGTGAGACGCCTGCTTCCCACCACTGCAGCCTGTCAGAGTCAAGAATAACTCATGCTGAACATGGATTTAAAGCAATAAAATAATTTTGTCATGATAAAACAAAGATGTCAAAACTCACTTTAAATGACAATATTTACCAAAAAATCAAATATAAATAATACATTTTCCCATGCACTTGCTCTTCACAATTCCAGTTTAGTGTAAGCCCTAACTGCTCTATTCCTAATGATCCACACGTTCTGTTCATCTTTTAAAAACCACTTCTGCTCTATATTAAAGCCTAAGTATCCTAGAAGTTCCTCTCCCTATGAGAGACTGCTTCCTCCCATGTCACTGTAAAGTAAGGACATTATTGACATCTAGAAATGATCTCATACACCATTAAGCATTTGTATAACCAACTTTAAAAATTATTGTAAATTAGATCAACAAATTCTTTAAAAATCTGCAACATCTCCAATAGAAAAATAATACATAGAAATAAAATTGGAAATAACCTGAAAATCAGAATAATGTACAGACTTACATTTGATGATACACTATGCTATGAATTTGTAAAATTGTTTAACATTTATAATGCCAATAAAAGACATATAAATATAACAAACATCCACTAGAGGTCCTTCTGGAAAACAAATGAGTGTCATGACTTGCAAATCTCAAATTTAAAATGTAAAGAGACATATCCTTTCCCATTGTTTGGACTATGCTATACAGGAACAATCCTTGAAGCCTCAAAATCAGACAACATGCAGACGCACTAAATTCATAAGAAATATCAAGAAGTACTTTGCTTTCAGTAAACTGAGATTTAATAAATTTGGCACTACTAACCAAAGGTAAGATATGATTTATCATTCTTTATGGTGGTAAATTACTCACCTTATATTCAAGTGAATCTGATTTTGCATCACAAACTTTCAAAGGTACATTCTAGGTAGACTGAAGAAGCATACAAGTATGTTATGGTTTGTGTCTAGAGGCCCGCCCCTAGCCTCACACAGTCATAGGGTGGGCTTCTAGAGTTTATGATTGATTCATTGTCCAATGGTGAGATTATGGGTGTGAGTGCTACACTCACTCTGGGGTGGGTAGTATGCATACAAAATAAGGGAAGGAAAGAGACTTGCTCTCTGCTGCTCCTCCTTTTTGCTCTTGCTGGTTTTGTTGTTTTCCTCTGCCATGAACTGTTGCCCCTGCCATGTGCCACTCTGTCTTAGACCCAGCTGAGTATGGACTGAAACCTCCACAAACTGTGGGCAAAATAAATCTTTCCTTCCTTAATTCTGGGTATCAGGTATTTTGTCTCAGCAATGAGAGAAAAGCAACTAAGACAGAATTTGGTACCAGAGGAGTAGGGTCGTTGCTGTGACTGTACCTAACCATGTAGTTCAAAAGTCTTTGGAAATGACTTATGGGAAGACCTTGGAAAGGTTTGGAGTTGTCACCTGAAAGAGTAGAGATGGAATACCTTAGGCTGTACTCTATGGGGTATTCTGGTCAGAGTTCAGACCAGAAGGCTGATAGA